>OX638393.1:25041873-25313184 GCA_951813805.1 Limnephilus auricula
AACTTGAGTAACAAATAACCTGAGTCGTATCGCACCTGAGTAAGATCCAAACGCGATACCAATCAGCCACTGACGGGTCTATTAAAATTGTCAGGTTATTCGTAGCCTGGCAATATTATTTGTCTTTCTTTAAAAAAAATTGTGAAAAATTTATATGAATCGTGTAAATCCATAAATCACAGCATTCCACGTCTCGTTACCGCCAGTTACCAGGGAAGCACAGTAATAACAGCGGTAAGCAGAGAGCGTAACGTGACGTCACGCCTTATGAACACAAGCTCTTGAGGCAAGCCCAACAACTACTCTTGAACCATGAAGAACAGACGTAAACAATGTATGATGGACACTCTAATAACGCTCTATTATTAAATGAAAAATAATACAACATCCTCAAAATATACCTAAGTTTGATGCGTAATAAACAGAGAATTCTCTATCTCAAAACTTTAAACGCCGTATGTGCGAACTATTTTTACTTAATTCATAAACTATTGTAAATACCAATTTTATACATTTTTATTAATTCCTATTATTATTGATTTGGAGGATATCGGCAGGCTATCTATTTTTACTTTATTTATATTCTGTATTACCTACATTTTGTCAACTCATATTTTATCTAACCTATATTATGTGTCTTTATATTTTCTGTTACTTACCTTTATTTTATTCACTTCTAACTCTTCACTGTAATTAATCGAAACATGTATTGCTTTATGTATGTAATAGCCCTATGGGCGTTTAAATATAAATAAATAAATAAATAATCTCATTTCATGCAATACGATTACAACGATATACGTGACAGTATTTTTTGGCCATCGTTAAATAAGCAAAGTAGGTAGAAAAAAAAATTTAAGTAAAGCGTAACCATTACAAATTTGTCGGTTTCGACACTGACCAACTGATTAGTTAAGTGTCAACGTTTTTTTTTAACATTAGCTACATACATCACATTTGCTACAGTCATCTTTGGGGATGCTGTGTAGTGGCTATTTTTATGAAAGGAAGGAGAGATTAGGAAGACAAGGAAAAAAGGTTGGTAGGAGTCTGGGGGTCAGTGTACCCAAGTGTGGCAGACACATAAATCTATCCCTCCCACTGCGGTGGAAGGCTAGAGAGTACGCTGGAGAGGTCAAAGGGTCTTCCTCAACCAGTCTCTCCCGAGCCGGCCTGCAACGCAATTGGTGGACAGACTCACCGCCGCCACGTTCCGAACAAACCTCACTTCATGAACTCGGACATACCTGCTTAGTCACCAAACGTAGCGACTCATTTGGTGCGACCTATGGCCAATCCAGTAAATGTTTGCCGGGCGGCGGTACCCATACTTGCGTCTCAAATTGAAATTTTAATATTGTTGGTGTTGAATATTGTCTGTAAAATTTCCAATATTTGAAATCAAATTACGTGTTGTTCTTACACAGCTAATAATCTTTAAAGTGATTCAAAATAATCATATATTAAAAATTTAGTAAAGGCAATAAATAGTTGGGCAATACCTCTATTAACGTACTCATTTGGTATAATTAAATGGTCTAATACAGATTTAGATAGCTTAGAACGATTAATTAGAACTACGTTAACAAAGTTTAATTGTCATCATCCAAATTCAGCTATAGAACGAATTAATTTACCTAGAAATTTAGGAGGTAGAGGTATAGTGAAAATAACTTCTTTAAAACAAAATCAGGTAGAAATGTTAAGAAATTTTTTTCATAGAAAAGCTAATAGCTCAGAGTTGCATAAAATAATTTGCAAGGCAGACAGAAATATTTCACCTTTAAATTTATACGACGAGAATGCCAACATTTTTATAAATACCAACCAGGAATTATTAGATTCCTGGTCAAATAAAATTATTCACGCAAAACACTTCAATTATCTCAACCAAACGTATGTTGACAAACTTTCGTCAAACAAATGGTTGAGTATTGGAGAGTTGAGCGCAGAAATAGAAGGTTTTATGCTTGCTATTCAAGATAGAGTAATTAATACCAAAAATTATAGGAAGCATATAATCAAAGATCCAAATCAAATTGATGATTTATGTAGAAAATGTATGGCTTTTCCGGAAACTATAGAACACATTATATCAGGATGTTCTATATTAGCGCCGTCTGAGTATACATTTAGGCACAATCAGGTTTTAAAAATAATTCACCAAAGTTTGGTAATTAAACATAACTTGATTGAATGTCATAATATAGTACCATATTATGAATACGAACCAAATTCATTTTTAGAAAATAATTTCTTTAAAATTTACTATGATAAAACTATACTCACAGATCGACCAATTGGTCATAATAGACCTGATATAGTTTTACATGACAAAATTAAAAAAATAACCTATATTATTGATGTAGCTATTCCAAATTCCTGTAATATTCAAAAATCTGTTTCTGAAAAAATAAGAAAGTATACAGATTTAGGAAATGAAATTAAAAGAATTTGGCATTCTCAGACTATAAAAATATTACCTTTTGTTATTTCGGCTACTGGCATTATACCTAGCTCTCTTATTAAAAATTTAGGCATATTAGATTTGTCAAAGAATTTGTATATAAAAATGCAAAAATCAGTCATTTTAAATACATGTAGAATTACGAAAGATTTTTTAAATATTTATATTGAGGGATCAGTAGGATTTATCGGTCAAATTAGGAATTCCACAGAGCCGAACCCTCTGATATGAAAATATCTGGAGACGGTGAATTATATTCCCATTTAATAGTTTGGTAGATTAACGTGTTGTTCTTGTATTGTTTTGTATTAATTATACTTATATAATACACTTGCATAACGTGGATTTACTAGATGATCATTTATATGGAAAAGTGTATGAAAGGGTTTAGTTTTTCCTATGGGAAAAACTAAACCCGTTCCTGTAAATCTGGTGAATAAAAATGTATGTTAATCCTAATAAATAATAATAATGAGCGATTATTTTTAAAAATAAATGGCAAACACTGAATTTCCTTATTCAATGCAGGTCTTACTACTTCGAATAATTGCTATTCATTATAGTGAACCGGTAGCGGAGGATCTGATTTATTTATCATCTAGTTTCGCGACGTGAATAGGTTTACAAAATAGTCGTGCAACGTCCAAACACAAAGGATTTGAAAAGCATCCGCTGTTTCCGGCGCATTTTCTTTGAGATGTTCTTTTGGTAAGTGCATCAATAAGTGCATTGTGAAGGCGTGTACTTAGAATATCAATGAAATACATCCCAAGCGGTTCTTCTTTACTGTAACTCACGTGACCGTGTAAAGAGGAGCTTTGAAATTCTTCGGACAATGTTGGACTGTCGAGTGAACGAATATAAAAATAAGTTGTGAGTGCATGGTGTGCAGTGCATGCAGAAGTGCATCGTGAGAGATGCCATAAATTACATAAATATATGACGTTTATTTTTACACGCTCGTATCTTTCATGATATAGGAATGTAGACTGTTATATATACAATTTGGAAGGCGGGTGTTGGAACCATTTATTAGATAACTATTACCTCTGCCATAGGTCACCCAAGTGGTTCGCTACTAGTAGAAGAGGTGAGGTTTGTCTAGCTCTTGGTGGCGGATGCGTTTGCCCACCTACTGCACGGAGAAAAATCGATTTTGTTTCTCACGATAATTTATCAGGCCATATTTATAAAACATTCATTTAGAAATGTTTTATCTAGTTGCCCTGATAATACAACATGACGACACAACGAATAAATACGTTGTACCAACAATGTGTACGTACGAAATTTGTTCTAATAATTTATTCTTACATTTTCCCGACAATAAACATTGAAACCTGTTAATTTCTTCGTAAGAACTTCAGTCCCGTTTTTAACCGTTTTACGAATAAAATGATCGTAACTTAGAATTTTTTTTTTTCCTCCGTGTGCGAGACGAGCCGGTTCGTGAGATATTGTTTGATGGAGACGTTTTAACCTCTCCAGCCGGACCCTCTCAACGCATCGCCCTGCACCGCAGTGGGAGGGGTAAATTCGTACGGCACTCACTTCCCAGGACGTCTTCTCCTTCCTTTCCATATAAAGTCCCTCCATACAGCATTCTTAAAGATGTCGAATATTAGGCAAATTGTTTTCTTCGGGACCTCCTGTGTGGAGCTTATGTAAAAAATCCAAAACACAAAGAATTGCCTGATGGTAATAAATATTTTTTTAATTTTTTGTACAGCGCCTTTTTGTGAAATATAACCTCAGGGGCGCTGTAAAAGTGATAGTAAGTTTCATTTGTATTATTTTAATCAATGGTTTCCAAACGTCGCGATACCCAGACGGTCAACATTATATTTTTATCTCTGTAAAATAAAATTTTAAGTGGGTATAATCGGCGGCATTCCGAATTTCTACCGATTTCTCACATATTTTCCTTAACCTCTGGCAGGCCAGGTTTAAAAAAAAAAAAAATCAAAAGTTTTTAAGATCTTCAAAACATATTTGTTATTCTTTGATTCCCCGCGCTGAAACGAAATCGCAAAGAATGCTCTGAAAATTATTATTTACACTTATGTTTCTGTTATTTTGCATGTTATATGTATGAAAAAATCACAATGTTTCTTCAAATGCTACTTAACAAAACCCCAAGATTTTTGTTCTTTTCTAAATGAGTCATGTTTTATTTTAACAATTTCACAATTTTCACTTGAAGATTATCGTTTTTAATATTAACGCGCTCCCTCCAGCATTCATATTGTCGTATCTCTACTTTTTCTTCTGTTTGAGCGGGTAATACTGGGCCTTAACCTTCTGAATAACGGACGATCTTACAATTTAATTTAATTTAGTGAAAGAAAATACTCTTGCAATGTGATATTTTAACCATGAAACTTAGCTGAAAACAAAAATTATTTTTCTATAAAACTACAAATTACACCATAAAGTACTTATCAGTTATTCCTTAAATGGCCATTAATGGAAAGGTACCCGTGAGGGGCCGTTTCTATGTCTGTTTCAGCTTTGAACAAATTGTTATCAGCAGAAGAGGAAAACCATCATGTTAAGCCTATCAGCGTATTACAATTTGATAGAATGCTTAAAATGCACCTAGAATCGGGGTTTAATGGGGATCTTTCATGTGTCAAAAAAAACAAAATGGCGTTGAATAGCCATTTGATGACGATGTTACATTTGAATTTCTGGGGTTTGACGTTTAATGGGGATCTTTCATGTGTCAACAAAAAACAAAATGGCGTTGAATAGCCATTTGATGACGATGTTACATTTGAATTTCCGGGGTTTAACGTTTAATGGGAATCTTTCATGTGTCAAAAAAAACAAAATAGCTTTGAATAGCCAATTTGAAGACGATGTTACATTTGAATTTCTGCGCAGCATCTGGGCCATAGACAAACATTTTAATTCAATTTAAAGTAGGTAATTATTTAAAAATACAAAGCAAGCGTCAATGATGATTTTGTCTAGCATAAGGGTCTAAACACGTAGAAAGCGTGTTTCGTATTTCGGACTACCCGCGCACAGCGCCCAAGCGCGCCGGCGGTATTTTGTACCGAGTTGCGGACATCTGAATCTGGCTTCACTGTGTGCGCTTTAGTACGTTTACATACAAACATTCTTGTCGGCCGTCGGCTGCCCATGCGCCGACTGCTTTACCCGCGTTCTATGTGTTTCGACCCTAAGATAGTATCGAACTAAGTATAAGTGGCAGAAAAAAGATAATAAGACTAATAACTAAAAACATGTACTTATAATTCACACATATCATTTTGCTTTACAAATTATGACCAACCGCTCTGTTTACAGATCAAACATTAATGATAAAAAATTAAGGTCAAATGGTATGTAGGTTTACAATGAGGCTGAATAATACAACAGGTAATCAAACACCCGAAATTAATACAATATCAACGATATCCAAATCGAATCGAATACGTATTTACCTGCTTTAATTGGAACGAAATATATTCAATTACCTGTTCTCAGTTCCTATAATTAGTGTACCGGGCGTCGCGAATCGATCAACCACGATCGGGTCTTTGAATAATTGAGATGCAAGGTTAATCTTAAATTGAATTCAAAACACTTGGATGAAATACAAGAATCTATCCCACGGCCTCCAGCCCGCAGTCCGGGCATATATTTTGGATTCTCATACAAAATTCAGGGAACACATCTATCATCCCCCACTCATCCATTATTCCCATCGGGGGGGTGGGTGGTCCCAGTGGGAGTTGCGGGGGGAGAATATCTCTCGAGTTTGATTAGGGCGTGATCGAAATACGGGAAGTATGCGGATTTTGCGAGAATCACTAGGTTAACGGCGTGTAACCTAGGTGAAGCAAAACTATCAAATAATTTATACACAAATGCCTCAGCACAGTGAAAATAAAAACAAAATATTTGAATATACATATAATGGAAATTAAATTTTAACTTTTCACTTGTTTACATTATTTACATTGAACTGCAAAACAGCAAACCTTATATTGTGAAATATAAGGTTTGCTGTTCAAAATATTTTAATATACATATATTGGAAATTAAATTTTAACTTTTCACTTATTCACATTATTTGCATTAATCTGCAAATCAGCAAACCTTATATTACGGCTTAAAATATAAAGCAAGTTTTACTATTAAATTTAGATAAAAGATGAGGTTATTTTCTCACGTAAACTGTGCTAAAGAAATGATTTAAAACATTATAATTATTATATTTTCTTAGTAACTACTCCGTACCTTCTACGATATATAATTATTTTTACATTTCCCCGATCCTGCTGTCTTTTTGTCTCACTCAAAAATAAATCATAATTATACTTTTGGTCGTAAATATCTCAAATGATATCCTTTAAGATATAGTTTGCATACAGTACTTTTATTGTAATAACTATTGGGGCGTACGCACTTCCTACAAGTAGTTTCCATTGCCGTCTGATTTAAAAAATTATTCCCTTATAACCAAATATTTTCATTATGAATTTGATTATACCTAGAGAATATCCCTTAAACAACACTCGAATCTTATGTTTATCATATTGTCCTAACTAAGGCTCGGGA
Source organism: Limnephilus auricula (assembly GCA_951813805.1). NCBI lineage: Eukaryota > Metazoa > Arthropoda > Insecta > Trichoptera > Limnephilidae > Limnephilus > Limnephilus auricula. Next base: position 25,048,913 of record OX638393.1, read on the forward strand.
TGCTAAATAATTGGTATTCGAAGATCGCTTGTCAAATTATGAGCCTGTTCTGATGGAATACAAATTTCAGCAAATTACTTCTCTGCTCAGATATTTGAGTTAAGCCATAATTATAATTTACATCGTTTTTATATTTTGGTTTAGTTGTTTGATTTATGCAAAATAAAAATAATGTTTTTAAGACAGTTTATTCAAATTTTATCTGATACCTATTAAGTGAAAGCCAAAATTCTAAAAGAGAAATTTCGATACATTCAATTTCATGCATGTTTACTAATCAGTCGAACTTGACTTAACCACACAAACGCTTTTTGCCACATTATGGCACTACTCTTTATGGCAAAGCCTCGGATTGCTTTGCTGCCAGAATGTGGCAAATATTCTCTAGATTCTTTAAAATGTTCTAAGTTACCGATTTTATAATTTTTTTTATGAATCCTACGGATATGTGATAATAGGCCAAATAAAGGTGAATTAATTGGCTATATAGAACAGTTTGTATGTCTCTATATTCAAATTCAGAGGTATGATTTTTTTAATGTGGATGGAAAAATTTCCTTTGGCAATCCGAGAAAAAGTTTTAAATTTCTCTGTCGCTCCAATGGTTATAAGAGGTATTCACTTAACAGGGTCTGGTTTTGCGCAATTTTTAGATTTCGGCTTGCAGGAAGCTAACTTTCAGAATTATGACAAAAAGTGATATCTACATCTTTACAGTAATGTAAATTCGCTGTAACTCCAAAAAGCTAGTTTTAACAAAAATTACTTCAATTTTTTTTTTACATTTTGTTTCTTTCCTCGCAATCTAAGACTAAAATAATTTCAAATTTCGAGAAAGTTTAGATTGACCATTTATTTAAAATGTTGAAAAAAAAATTGTGTTTTGAAATTCATAAAACGTTTCAAATTAATTCTTAATCCAACCTTTCACCAAATTTTAAATTGTTACTACTATTATTTTGTGAAGAAAATAACAAATTGTTTTAAAATAAATTTAAGTAATTTATCGCTAAAGTAACTTTGCGGAGATACAGCATAGATATACATCACGCGACGCGCTCGTGGCCCGGATAACTGTCGATATGTGATGCCAATACGCTCTAACTCAAACATCCTGCCTCCCGCACCCTAACGGCGTTGTAATAGCAAAACAGCGTATGTCCGAAGTAGTAACTACAATAAACAAATAATAGTAAATATAATGTGTCGAATGCCACATGAGTAACTCGATTAATGAAATTGATTAAGCGCTGTAAGGCCAAAATACTGTATCTACAGGAACTTTATATTGCCATAACACGGCTGAAGGCTGATTCTATTTTGTTTGTTTTTCTTTGATGTTTCATAAGCTAATTTTGTCTGAAATAATGATAATTTATTCCAGAATAATCTTATAAATAAATTGTTAATCTATTTGATCAGAGACTTCGTCATAACTGTCTCATAGATATTTCCCGGAAAGCCATTATTTATGGCAGAAAGGAATAACAGCATTCTTTTTAACGCGACCAAATTAATACCGGTTATTAATAATACAAAGCTCTCGTAAATTTTCTTCGACTTCTCTTTAACATCGTTGACAATATCAACTCACCTGCGAATCTTAATAATATCGATAACCGATCGATAACTTATCGATAACTGATAGATTAAAGATTGCTCGGTATTAAAATAATTAAATTGAATCCTTAATTATTTTTGTCTTTATAGACATCAAAGTTGAAAAAAATAATAAAAACTCTTGATTATGTGATGATGTAACTTCTGATTTTTCGTCCTTCTACTTTCCTTCGAAATTCAAGCATCAAGCTTAGAGTGGACTCCCTTCTGACATACGAAGTTTTGGAGTGCCCTCTCGAACACCATCTTAAGGTGGTGCTTTTTGTTCCCATCAACTTAAATCACAGCCTCCATCTAGCTTAATTAATATAATTTCGTTTCTCGACCCCCACTTATATTCCACTTATAATAATACTAATAATTAACCGAAAACAACAATTTTTTTCAAAATAATTTATAAATATCAAAGGAGTTTTACTAAATACACACTAAACGAAAAATATATAATATTCTTCCACCGTTTTCCAAATAATGACAGAGCAGACAAGGAATGTAAAAAATTCCAATATCAACTAAATGTCAACTTGGCCGGAAAATTCAATTAATGTTCGAAATATGTATATAGAATAAACTAAGAGGTAAATATAGCATTATACATACAGGGTAAAGCAATATTTTTCCATTTATTATATTTATAATAATAATTTCTACCAGCGATTCCTGAGCATATTTGGAATAATCAGAAGTTGACGACATTTTGCCGTCCGATCAAATTTTTTTTGCAGTTAAAAACAAAAATATATGTTTTCTATCACACATCGCAATTGAGTGAGACGAAGCTCACTGTGAGTTTATTTTTCTTATTTAAACAAGTAAGTAGGTTTATTTTGTGAAGACTGCACAAAAGTTCCAAATACTTCCGACAGTTCAGAATCAGAGGGATTATGATATGCCCAATTGGGGTACGTTGTGAGGCTGAAGAGATTTAGAAAGAGAAGGGGGTGCGGAGAAGGAAGATTGGGATGTACCTGTACGGAGAAAAATGTTATTCGAAAAAACGATCATTTTAATAGTAAAAACGGGAATGAAGTTCTTACGAACAAATTAACAGTGTTTCAATGTTTATTGGCGGGAAAATGTAAGAATAATTTTAATATTATTAATTTTGGTATGGTAAATTACGTATACCAACAAATTATTCTCACACGTTCCCACCAATAAATATTGAAACCGTGTTAATTTGTTCGTAAGAACTTCAGTCCCGTTTTTAACCGTTTTTACTATTAAAATGATGGTTTTTTCGAATAACATTTTTTTCTGTGTGGCTTTTCAAACACGGCTATGGCCATTTCAATCAACGTTTCCATTCTAAATCGTAGTCTTTCACCAGGACGATATTTTTTCTGCTTTTAAGTAGAAAATTTTAATTTAAAAAAAAATGTATATGTATATACGTATATTTCTAAATTTTATCTGTCACGTACGGCGTCGATTAAGTTGTTGTTTTCTACCTATTTTCAAATTAATCATTTACAGGTCCTCCTAAGCTTCCTAGATTAATGATAAGGGCCTACGTATTTAAGTAGGTACCCTTGCCGAGCAATCAGCACCAACACGCGTGTTTCCTGTCTGCTACTTTTCCAATAGTCCTTCCTCGAATTCACGTAAAACATGTTGAACGTTGTTTAATATTGAATTAAGCAAGCGCTCTGCTATCGATTTTTTTTACTTGGACGCAAACTTTGGGTGTGTTTATACTTCACGTAGTATTTACGTGAAGAAGATATTTTTGTGTACTGTTTATATTTGTTTCGATTAAAGTGCGTGCCTGGCTGAAACAAAACTGTGTTTGTAATTTGTAAGAGATGTAACTACCTAATTGAGTTTTAGATTATTTAGTTTAAATATTTAAATATTTTTAAACCCCATACATTCTGGAGCACTAACGCTGCAAAGGTAAAATACTTTATTACTAAGGTTATTTATGATAAATATTTTTATTATGATACTCGGTCCTTTTCAGTTTTTAATCAAATGTTTATCAGTTGGCAAGTATGGCAACATGCCATAGATCATCTCAATTGATTCGCTGTGTTTCGTGACTTAGCAAGGGTAGCTGGGTTCACGGGGTGAGGTTTGTCTCGGTCTTGTCACAATAGATGTCTATAGGTTTATCTTTTTACGCTGAAGTTTGTTGTCATGTTATTCAAAATTCTAAAATGTTTATTTTTTAAAGACAATCTCAAAAATCAAATGATATTTATATTTACGACTAAATTTAGAAACGTTTACTTTAATCGAAAAAAAAAATCTGAAATAGTATTAAAATAATATTATATTTCATGCTACGAAACTCTACAATGCTTTACCAAATCAGACGAAAGAATAAAATAAATGAATAAACTTAAAACTACAAAAAAACATGAGAATAGCAATAGCCACATGGCAGTAACTTATGAAGACAAAGTAAAGACAACTAAACTGTAAAACAACACACTATATAATTACTTTATACTTATGTACAAACTTAGACATAATTTTTAAGTGTTTTATTTGACCTACAATAACCTAAATTTGATTCCACTGGCAATTGCTGCTCTAATAATCCATATGAATATCGTGTTTTTTAACTGCTTGTGAGGATATCTATTTCTGACGAAAGACTCAGTTGGGGTGTGGGTGGGATGAGGGAGTAAAACGGGTTAAGGAAGGGGGTAGAGCAGATTGCGCGCGTGTTTGTGCTTCCGCTTCCTTCCGCTACCTCCTGAACGCGCCGCAGGAAATTGGCCCAAAATCACGGCCTAAGCTTCTTCCATCCTTCAGCATTCGCGGCCATCCTAATAGAAATCTTAAACCTTACTCAGGATTGAGGGTTGATATGTGGATAAACTAGTGTGGTCTGTGAATAAACCTGTCGAACCAAACCATCTCTAACAATGGGAGTGATAACACATACAAAACATCATTATTCACGGTGTCCAGAAACTAGTATTGATATATCCATCTTTTTTCTTAAAAACAGACTTCGTGGGTGAACTATTTAGATCTGCTGCCTCAAAAACAGAGGTCGATGGTTTAAAATTCGGCGTGTTCAAAACGCAGCACGTTAAATTTATTGCTGTCAGTCAACGCGTTATATAAAATTTTAATACTATGATATTTATTTACAGCTCGTTTCAGAGAAGTAGATACCTGCGTACTTCGAGTATCGCCCTGTTGAAAGACCACCATTCAGAATCTAAAAGTAGCTACAAGTGGCTTTAATCATATTTAATAACCTGATATGGACAGCCAGGTACTTCCTCACCTTTATATTCCCGATCTTCTTCCCTTCCCCACACTCTTCAACTTCACAAGATGCCCTAGTGCCCTAGTCTCTTTGGCTCAGTCAGAACTCTTGCACGGTATTCAAATGTTTTAAAATCACAAACAGCGGGTTGAAATTAACATCATAACCAAGAAAATTACTACATGACGGCTACACTAAAACTAAACGCCGAAAACCACATTAATTTAACCAATATTATTATGCTGATATACCGTCCCCAAGAGGCTTAACACGTGCAACACTTTTACACATATGACTAGCTTATGCCCGCGACTTCGTCCGCGCAGGATTAGTACTTCGAGTAGCCTATTTTCTTTTCCTAGGTCGTTTCTATGTTTATACAAAATTCTTAACCTATTTATTTAAAATATCTATAATTCTTGCTTCGATTACAAAGTATTAGGCGAGTACTTCAAATAAATTCACTAATTTAAATATTTTTTAAAACTGAATTTTGATTATACAATTATTGTTTTGCAAAATGTCATTCTCAAATTTTGACATTTTCTACTAAGCAATAATTATTATTTGTAAAAAATGGAAAATAGCTAGCTTTATAAATTATAGCCTTTATGTTATTCGGATTTATGAAAAAAATTATTGTAAAGTTTCATTAAAATCCATTCGGTAGTTTTTGCGTGAAAGGGTAACAAACACACATACATCCATACAAACTTTCGCGTTTATAATATTGGTATTATGATATGATATGACGATATGATATGATGATAGTATGATTCACTGCCCTGATCACGACACATTAGCTAACAAAGGAGGTAGCACAACACGGCATAATAACCCAAAAAAATAATCATGATAATACTTTGGCCGTGAAAATATCTAATCATATTCAAGAAAACCTCTATTTTGTAAACAACACTTGTAATAGAAAATGAGGTTACGGCTAATCTCTCAGCGGCAGGGCTAAAAGACAGATTCCGTGGAAAAATAATTTAAGATATGTCAATGGGCTTACAAAAATCATCAACCTTGATATTGTGATATGAGAAGTGGATCATCCTTTCAAAAATGTTTTTACATAATAAAAATATATTTATAAAAACACGTAAGTACAAAGTTTTGTATCCAATCATAAAAACCAAATGTTGACACCATGTGAAAAAAAGTTGATTTTCAACCGTTTCAACTTAAAGATGAGAATATTATTTTTGTAAGCTAGTCTCACCCATGTCAGATGACAATCTTGTAGCTTTTCATTGAAAACATCTCCGAAATTAGTTTTCCCCTTGTCCTTTTTTTCTCTTTATAATAAATGACACCTACGTAATATAAATATTTTGTATGTAAGAATCAATGGCAAAATAACTACAATTTCAAAAACGATAAGAATCTTGACATTAATGTAGAAAATCGATTTATGAAGAAGTGAAAACTCTGAAGCGATGAGATCTGTCTAGGTTGACAATGTAATTTCCACTATAATATTTTGATTTTTCAGAGTGGAAGAAACTCTTAGAAACCCTGGTAAAATGTCATCTTTTAGAATCAAAACATTGCACGAAATTTCGGCTGCTATATTTGGTGACCCAACATGAATAGCTGGGAACGTCTCAACATTTCTCCTTCCTCTTCTTACTCCTTCAGCCACACAGCATACAAAGATTGGAAAAGTCAAAAAGGTCACCCAGCTCCGGAAAAATCGTGCATAACGCTTTAATTCTATTTGAATATTTCTTCATAGATTTTTGGACGAGACCGATTAGGTTAGGCTAGCTTTACAGAATAGTATAACTAAAATTTCGTGTTTTTAAAAAAATATTCCGTCAAAAAAAAGTTTTTTAAAAAATTCTTTAAATTTCGGGCGATGCGGAGTAAAAAAGCTAGTAATATACAGATGGTAATAATTATTGTTAAAAATATTTTTCTAGGTCAAAGTTTCGTAAAATAAACTAAAATATTCCTTTAAAAAATGACTGTGGTTATATCATATCCCAATAATGATTTTCGCGAATCGATTCTCGCCCAGAGCTTTCAATAGCTGTATTGACAAACGACGGATCGTTTGGCAGAATGAATGGGGACATTTTTTCCTTTCAGCCATAATAAGCTTAGCTCTTTATCGTAGTCATTTTCTCTTTCAACTCAAGAATCTTCCCCACATCGATGCATCAACTGTTGCATCACATTACAATGGTTGAAAAAACATGTAATATATTGGTTTCACAAGATTATTAAGATAAAAGTAACGAGATTTTTAAAGGTTATGCCCATGCTTAATTTAAATCTAATAAATTCTTTCTTAATTTTTCCAAAAAAATTTCTCCGGAAAGGTTTTTACTTTGTGATGGTATTATTTATTTTAATGAAAAGCCAAATAAATTTGTTTACATTACTTTTATAAAAGTGATGTAAATAAAGTTATTTGGCTTTTCATTAAAATAAATTCTTTCTGATTGAGGTATCTGTCTTCATATTAAAACACCCTGCCACCATAAATGTATTGTATGTATCATACTAACTTTAATTTTCTTCATAACCACCCTACACTGCGATACTTATTTTTTAAAATAAACATGACGACTGTTTCGACTTTCCGAAGGCTTTGTCAAACTGTCTGCGTAAGTTAAGAAAAGGCAACAAGTTCTTCATACAAAACACATAAATAATAGCGCAAGTTTAGAGTTTTCCTTAAGCCGTAGCGTAATTAATATTGAATTTAAAATAACTTTTATTACCCACGTTGGAAGGGGCTTAGTTCTGGGGAAACTCATGCAAGTTTATTCATCATGCTTTTTAAAAGAACGAAACAACACTTTTGAAAACTTTTAGCCAACATAGGTATGTCACAAAAAACACTTTAGGGTTAAATTGGGGTGATGTTATTTACCCTTTTTAACCATCAACTTATTATTATAGACCACAAATGTGCGTCTGTGGTCTTTTAAATGTACCTATTCATTTATTAGAGGAGACCCTTTAGCCTTTTTGTTCCCTCACGGATTGGGCGGGAGGGGGTTGCTAAAGAAGGGATAGGGTATTTTTTTCATCAAAAGGATGAAACATTATCCCCCGCTTTATGAGACACTAGAATAAAACTTTTTGTAGCCCACAAAAAACGCAAGAAAGAAGTTGAGACATACGAAAGAAATGTTTAAACGCGAGTTTGTGACTTTGTTTTCATCCACCTGAAAAATATGGGAGCTCTGTTACTGGGAAAAGATTTATTTAATATGTATAACATTTAAATACGATTTATAGTTTGGCGTATGTTAAAAAACAAAAATTATTATCCGAGAATTTCATCGCAAAAATATTTATCCGGATTAGATATTTATCCGTCCCTTTAGCACACTCAAGGGGATGCGTGTATGCGTACCGCTGCTCCTGGAACCATTTATTGAATAACCAACACCTTTATCATAGATCACCCTGCATGCTGGTGACTTAGCAGGGGCGCCCCAGTTTAAGGGGTTTGTCTATATCTTGGCGGCAGATCGTTTGCCCACCTACTGCTTTGCTGACCGAATGGGAAGAGACCGGTTGAGGAAGTCCTTTTGAATTTTCCAGCCGGAATCTCCCGACGCATCGCATTGCTCTGCAGTGAAAGGAATGGATTCGTAAGGTCTTCACTCCTGGAAAAACTGACCACCAGATTCCTACCAACATACCTTTTTTCTTCCCAGAACTTCCTATCCTTTCTTTCCCTAAAAACACCCAAAGCATCCCCAAAGATGGCATAAGCCCTGAGGATTTGTTTTTCTCAGGTCCTGCTGTGTGAAGCTAAAGTAAAAAAAGTAATAATATACGGATTGGTTATTCGATCTGTCACTTATGTACACACCAATTATAGTAAAATAAAAATCGATGGGTGTAGATTAATAGTTATTATATCTTACAAGATTTTTTTTTACTTATTTCTAACAAAAAGAATACACTTAACAAAGTACACGGCTTAGACAACAAATAGGTAGTTCCGCGAAGCCACCACATGGTTGCTTGTCTGCAGATTCTACCTCTATATGCAATACGAATACAAACACAATAATAATGAAAATACAAGTGTGATTTTGTGAAATTCTACAAAATAAAAAACAAACTTATACATACACACACAAAATTCCAAAAGTACCAAGTACACAGACATTTTACACAACACAATAATAGACATTTAAAAACCATTTATACTCTACGGTAAGCAAACCATTGCCTTCCAGATGATAATAAAAAAATTAAGGTGAGGAAAAAAAAAATACATACATTTATATTAGAAGTAAAGCTTATTTACGATATCTTTCCCTTTCTTCCCTGTTTACTCTGTCTTTTTTACAGATACCTTGATCCCCCACTCATAAGCCACATCTTTATAATTCTCATGCTTAAACTTTCATTTTCCTCAAAAGCAAATTTATTCTTGAGCTTATTAAAAATCACTGGTACACAGTACTCCAGCGTTCGGCTTCCATACTTATTTGTTATTTTAGGTATTTTCAGGCTTTTTTCTGTAAGACGTGTGCTGTGACTATGTACCAGTGGTTTCTTATAAGTGCTATCGTCCCAGTTATCCTTAATGGTAAGGAACCAGAATATACCTTTTATTGGGAGCAGTATCAATAAGTAATCATAATGTGGGTCGGCAAACTTGGGCATTTAGCAAAATAACCATTGTGGTAAAACTTGCCACAAGTAGTTTGTCGTTTAAAGGTTTAAAGCATAAAACGTCGATTTCACCATCATTAATCCACTAACTTGCATTCCTTATAATAACCCTTTAACCTAACATGCCCGCTTTATCCACTAACATATAGCAAAATTGAATAAACCATGTTTCCTTTCATTCCTTTGTCCGTAATTTTTGTCACCATAAAAAAGCTTATATTACATTATGTCCTCAGGGAACTTATAAAAATCTTAAGATTTCGTGTTCGGATGAAAGCCCTTTCAATATTACGTGTGACATAAATTTTTATCACACTATGAGATGAATATGTGAAAACGGCTCCCACAATTTAAAGGCCTGCTTTTTATAAGCGAACATTATTGTCACATAAAAGTAATCTTACCTAAACCCTTTGTAGCACGAGCGACATGAGTCAAATTTATTAAATAAAACGTTTTTCACGATGTCTCCCAGAGCAGGAATCAAAGGGAGCGGAATATTTGCGCAAGAAACTCGACGGAAGGTGTTTAAGGGAAAAGGTCTTGCGGCTACATGGAAATGATTCGCTTGTGTATTGAGGGAAATAATTGAATGTAAATTGAACTGTCAAAGAAAAACGAATTATTTGACACTAAGACCCGAATGTGAAGTCGAGATAAACCGCGAGCCATGTAAACACGAACGGGAATGATTGCTTTGGAAATTTGTTTTTATTGAGGCCGTTTGAATACACAACAAAACCGAAAATAAATATGAAATATGTTGGTATTCGAGAAAATCGTACACAGCCTTCAGGACCGCTAATATTCAAAAAAAGTTTATTTAGGCTTGTTGTTCATCCATTAATATTCAATTGAATTGAATTTATGTTTACGAATGATTAGGGATATTTCCCCGCATTCGTAGAAAAGAGAATATACACAAAAACATCACAATAAACCTTTGTGGATTAAAACTACATATTATTTGTGTAATAACATGTTTCAATTTATTTTAAAGAAGGTCGAACTCTTAACAAAGCATCTGTTAGTTGGAAGTTGGCAGATAAATACTAAATAAGATAGGTAGTGGGAAAACCACCCTTAATCCATCTAATAATTGTCTCAACCTTCCGGCGGATACACTTAACTTTACATTTGTTGGTATTAAGCCGCCGAGGAAACGGAGCCACTAGATAATGAACTTCAGCCGCTTGTAATCGTTATCAGTGGAGAAATAACTACCCCTAATCTCTGGAGGGAAACCATTACGATGGGGGCTTTCATTTGTTTTTAGTGCCCCCGGATTATGTCACAGTCGAAAGCGAGTGACCCGAGTCACGACTGGGCCCAGATATCTCCGCAGATAAGGTTCTACGCACTCGCAGAACGGGTCCTACACTTGTCTGGCTCCGGCCGGACACCGGACACCGGACACCGGACATGTTAACTCAAGCGTGAGATAATGGCGCATAGATAGGGATGATTTCACTCTATCTCTCCGCTCATCATCACGCAATGTTGGTCTTCTCTCACCGTCACCTCTTGTCTCTACTAATTCCGCTCGTGTGCTTTATTACAGCAAATGTAAGAAAACACTTTCGGTTAAATTCCGCTCTTTTAAATATAGGTCTGGAAAGGTCTGGTCGTACATTTTACACGCCGGATACATTATATATATTCACCTTGGCAAAAGGGCATTGATAAAATACTTTATGAATATTTTTCACGTAAAAACAAATTGAGGGAGGTGCGTGCTTTTATAGGGCTCCGTAAAATGGAAAATAACATTCGTATGAATGGGTGAAAAATGTCGTTTTAGGGAAAGTAGGCTTTAACCGCAATCTCGGAATATTATAATCTTTACAATGAGGACATCTTTTCCCCTAATTTTGTATTGTTATTTTATAAGATTTTCGGTGCTTTTTTTTATTTTTTATTATTTATTGAGTTATTTTATACAACGTTCGAATCTAAACTTATACATGCAAGATAATATTCATTTAAATATAAATATTTTTCAGTAAGCGTAACATTTTTTTCTTAAATACATTCATTCTTTCTTCATTGTTTAGACTTTTAGGCATTTATTCATACATATTTAGTCCTCTATACTTACAGTTCTGTGATTTTGAATTTGTCATATGTGACAATCTAACTCTATTTTTATTTCTGGTTTTGTAATTAGTACATTTCTATTATAAAATAATTTCATCCTTAAACTATTTTGGCATTTGGTTTTTTATGACTTTATGCACAAAAATTAACACATTAAATAACAATCTATTTTTTAACCCTGGCGTATTTACCTTTTCCCAGTATATATCTCATAGTTCTGTTCTGTATAACTCAAAGTTCTGTTATGTATAACTTCTGTTCTAGCTTGTTTAAATTTCCTTCATTGTCCAAAATAAACCTTACAGAAAGCTATTTTGCATTTACGAGCTCCTTGATTTCTCTATCAAAGTTTTTTGTCATGTTGTTTTTTTTTTCATTTTGTCACGGAGTACGTATATCTTGTACCCTTTCTTACGAATGTTGGTATCGCTATCGCTATATTTCCTCAAATTTTTGCATCTAATTCTAACTATTATTGTGTAATAATAATATAATCTTCTGTCTCTCGTATGAGAACCATCCCTCTAGATTGCAAAATCAAAACTATTATGAAACAAAAAGAAATAAACTCTCAAGAATGAACGTCAAACTGAGAAGTTCTCTTTTTGATAAACTTTAAAACTGTATTAGGGAAAGTATATAATAAAATTGATGTATTTGTTTAATAAACTGAACAAATCCAATACTGCAAATGATTTTGTAGCCGGAGCTTGAATGTCCCGACGTTGAACGTTCCGATGCGACGTTCCAACATTCCACTCCGGGTTCCTTCTCTTCTCCTGGCAATGTTAACTTGTTAAACATTCAATATAAGTTTTAACGTTCGTTTCATTACTTTTTAATGTTCCGTTCCGAAGTAAGTGAGTTAAGTTTTCCGTTTTAGCGCCGCGAGGGAAAAAGATTGAAAACAAATTGAGCGCCCCCTCGTCGCGCCACTGGAAGGGGATGATTTGATTTGGGTTAACGCTATCGTTAAACGCCACTGGATTCTTTCCCCGACAGGCCGACTTTATTCAACAAACTGTTTTTTTACAACATTCAAATTGTATACTTTCCAAGTTCACTCAATCGTGCTATTTTCTCTCGGAATTCCAAATTTACAGAACGGATATATATACACTTTATCTTGAATGAATCTATTCCGCATTTCGTCAGTGAATTAGTTTTCTTAATGTTGTTTCTCTTTTACGTTTCGCATAAATCTACTCGGTGATAATTTCAGCGAAATATCTCTAAATAATTAAGATATACTTTAAAATACTACCTTTATACTTTCAAAAGTATTTAACCAAGAACGTTCTTTCCACAGGTCTCAAGTAGAAACTTCAGCAAAATATATTATTTCTTTTATCACTTTTATTAATGGGTCATAGGTTGGTAACTTATGTGCCTGAAATTATCTTACTATTTCTCATAGCCACTATACGTAACATGCAATCCGTTAAATTTTCCAATTAGTCCAACATTCTGCTTATCTGTGAAAAATAAACAATATTGAAAGGCAAATTGGTCATAAAAATGGGACGTGCGCGGTGAGTACATATTTTGTGTGGGGTCACTGTATGATACATGAATGTTTATGTGTACAGGTAAATCATTTTTGAGAGACATTTGCTTATTTACTGGATAGATAAAAAATAATTTAGTTTCAAAATAATTGTGCTTTTGTTGGAAAACTGAAGAAAGAAACACAAATAAATCACAATTTGATAGTGTAATTGAATTGCAAGGCCTAAAATCAGCATTGATAAACGTCGCTTAGCACTAATATCTTTGGGCATTTGCGGGATAAGAGAGGACTACTGGCGGGTGTTACAAACTAGTTTAAAAAACTTTTTTTGATAATATATTGACGGGTGGTGGAAATCTCAAAGTGCCAAGCCAAAAACAACGCGATTGTATTGTCTTCGATTTCGAAGTTTTAATGCTAACTCCCAAGAGTCGCGTGAGGTCGTTTTTACCGATTAGTAACAAGCATTAAAAAGTGCCAAAACACCCTCGTGTGTGATGAGAAAATGTTTTCTTTACTCTGTAAACAAAAGTAAAAGCCAATGAATAACATTTAATTTGTAAATACACTCAAATTACTTATTATTACCGATTATCACAAATCATGCAATAGTTTTCAGCCCGAAGATTTTATGGATCATTAGAGAATGCAAGGCCACTGAATTACACGGTCTTACAAGTCAGTGCTACCGCTAAGTAAATTTTACTGTTTAAAATAGTCTAATCACTCTATTCACAAGCTTGCGGTACAACGAAATACAAATCAGCAGTAACAAAGAGTACAAAGACAATCGTCGTTGCTCTATAATAGCGTGATCACTTGACGCCTCAAAATTTGTTTGATGTCCAGGCTTCCTACTTAAGTCGGCCTTAAGGCAGTATCCGATGCAACTTTTGAATTTAAAAACGCCACCCAAGTCCATAATTTATTTCGCACATATTCTTTGAATGTCTATCTTTGTCATTCCATGAACAACGTTTTAATTAAGAATTTACTGGAGACATAAGATTGTTCCTTACTTGCCACTTTTAATTTTGAGTTTGTGCGACAATAGCAAGTCTAGATGTATAATGTCATTGGTGTGACCAAATACATTCAAACATGTTGCATATATATGTAAGCCTCCATATGTTTGGATATGACTGTATTCATGTGTGTATGGGTAGGTATAAAATACATGTTGTTCGTGAATTGCTTCCCTTATTGCCGGTTTCAGCCATATGACAATATGATCGAGCACGTATGTAATTGCTCGGGCATAGTTGGACCGTATTGTGATAAAGTTTAATAAAGCCTACAGAGAAGCGAGGATGTTTGCTCGGAGCGTGAGGTTCATTTCTGTACCAAATCACAGCGCCACGTACGAGCTTCCTGATTTCATAAAGTTGTATTAAAAGCTTCTTTGACTTAAGTTAAGTTTTGAAAGTAAAAAATTTTAAACTAATTTACTAATATTTTGTGAAGGAAACCTCGCGTCCAAAATAGTATGTTAATTGTAGCATTCTGTTATTTATTACAGACACTAACAGATTCTCCAATACTTTGGACGGAGATTACTTCTTGGAATAATAGATAATTTATGGTATTATCTGCGTTTATTATACACTTCGCGGTTTACAATATAAATCTCGTTAATCGACCTAACCAGAAGCTGGCTAAATGGAATCTAATCGAGTGTATCAGTCAACGCTCTCTCAGAGCTGTTTGACCCTCTCTTCGTTCCCACAGATACTAACCTACCTGCCATCTAACGGAATCTAATGACAGCTCTTAGCACTGCCATCTATGTCTACAAGCCGGAAGCTTTTAGATATACTACATTAATAAAAGTCTCTTATTTAACAAATCAAATCCAAAATTTCCCCTAAAATCATAAGATTTGTAAATGAATGCTTAAATGCCAACGATTGCATCGTAAACCATATGTTTGTAAAAATCTTTCTCCTCAAACACTTTGTATGAAAACAAAAAAAAAACTTAATATACTAGAAATAAGTCGTCACGTATGACCTCTCTCTGGGACTACTTTAATAATTTGTACACTTATCCAAAACATTTTATTATAAATATAATAAATTGTCTAATGTTGAGAGTTTACCTCAGTAAAATTCTTTCATTGTTCATTGCATTCCTCTCAAAGGGTTGTAACTTCTTTAAGAACTGTCAAGAATCGGTTTAATTTACATTGAAACATTAAGTCTAACCGCTTAAAGTTAATTATTTTCTTTAGCCCCTAGAACAAGGTTTTTCCGTGACAATTGTGCTTACCTCCGCTCCTTACCTTTACGGGAATCCACCAATTTAAGTCTCGTTAGCGATTTACCCCAATTTATATTCACCGTTTTCTAAAACAATGTAATCCAATTCCGCCTTCTGGGGAAAGAAAATGAGATACGAACTGTGTAGTTCTTAGTCGTAACGCTCGGTTAATCTTTTGCTGCGGCGTGCGGAGTTAAGTGAACCTAATGAAAATTTTGGAGGACTCCCTTGCAGGAACTATCGCTAACAAAGGAGGAGTTGGAGGACGACACAGTAAATAACGCAACCTACCTACAGTCCAGATAGTTAATGCCTCAGACACACGGAGCGATTTTAACGCTACTTTTTTAATAATATTGTTGAAATTTCTTCACGCGACAAGGTGTTCGCTGCCGTTAACTCAATAGGGTATTTTCACAAATGAGGGATTCTGTTGAAAATGTATGGAATATTTAAAGATCATTTTTTTTATTTTAACCATACTAGTAAAAATGTTTGTTTTTTTATGTTTTCATTCAAATTTGTTGGTTTTAAAAACGATCAAAAACTGATACAATGGTTGGCAACGACGCTACATACGCTCGTCAACAAACAAACAAAGTACTTCTGTCAGAATTTTATCAAAGCCGGGCAACGCTTATGACGCCACACGTCCAAAATTTCGATTTGGCGGTAATGCAAAAATGGGAAACTTTAACTAGCTGTAGAAAATTTATTCGTCATAAATTATAAAAATATTTTTTTTAAAAAGACGTGGAAATATCCTAATATAACCAAAAGTTAAAAATAAAAAAAAAATTAAAAAAAGGATAAAATTTTTGGTTTTACGAAACAATGGTTTGAATCTTGCATAGAAAAAAGATAGCAGCCAATAAAAATTTGCGTTAAGAATATGAAGATAAAATTGGTAGTAAAGTTCTTAGCCGAAGTACGCTTCAGTTGAAATATAACCGAATCGGATAGGGACACATTAGCTCAGTTGGTAGTGCTCCGCTTTGGCAAGATCGTGGATTCGAGTCCTAGATGTGACCGTATATTTTTCTGATTTTTCTGTTTTCAGATTTTCGATTAAGTTTAGCTAATATAGCCTTCATTTAATTTTAATTATAAGCTTTTAAACATAGCAGCGACTGCATCATTTCCAAATGAAGAGGTGGGTGCGATAATAACTAATAATGAAAATTGTGGTTTTGAGTAAAACACGTTTTTGAAATGCGTAGTATTTACTTGATACAAGTGTTTAAACTCTCGAGGGTAACAGTGCATAAATAATGGATACCAAAAGGCTATTAAAGCTGAAACAGCTTGTGCTAGTTGTTATGAACATCTCAAATTGCTAGTCGTTTGTTAATGTTTTTGACTTATTTCATCACTTTCGACTTTTTAGGCATATCACTCGCTACTACTTTCGCAGTTTCGTTATTGATAATCTCCTCCTTAGCTTACTTGCCGCGGCAAAGTAGCAGCGACGAATTCGCGCCGTGTGGCCGAGCCTTTATTAGGTAACTACCAACTACGAAGTCCTCCTATCAGCCACGGGCTTTATCTGTGTTAGCCCCCCATAGGGTGATTACTCCGTGAGGGTGTGCGGCTTTTTAGAATGAATACATTATTAACGCGGAACCGCCGGGCGACAGGTTGCCTGTTACTGAACACAAAAGCAACATTTGAAAAGTATATTGTTCGGCATTTTGCACATCTCTCTATGCGTCAGACCTCTGGTTGGGCAATACTGTGTATGAATAGCATAAACTGAATTAATAATTGTTAAAATATTATTGAGTTCCGGATATGTTCGTGGACAGCGAATGAGCACTGCACTCTTTCAGAGCACTTCTCGTCCACCGTATAGGAAGTCTATATGGCAAATCCAACAATGCTATTATTAATGCCGTAATATGTTAGTATTTACTTGAATGTGTATGGTCCCCCTTATGATGGCACTCTGGAGACATTATGACAAAAATATCCCCCCTTAAAGTTATTTATTGAGATAAAATATCCTAGGTATACGTTTGCTACTTTTTTTCTTTGCATCACAAACTGTAAAAAAATCGATATATAGATATAGGGAAGTTGCATACTATTTTAATATTTTCATTAACGGCACAAAACTTAAATTTCGATTCTACACCTTTTGTGTAGCAAATATCGAATACGGATATTTATTTATTTATTGTTTGAAACATTTACAGAGTGTTAACAAGTATTACATTAATATGATTGCGTTGGAATGGGCACAGATATTAACACTCCAATTAAAAATGTTCACAGCATGCGTAATCAAGGTTTAGTTGTTACTAGGCGGTGATGATAGTAGTGAAAATGACAGATAATAATAATAATAATAAAAATATATATAAAACATGAGATACAAAATACAGAAAGTGTACAGAGAGAGAGAATATATAAAAAGATAAAGGAAAGATATAATGATGAAACAATTATATGTCTGTTCTCCATGACGTATCATGGTAGAAGATTGTTAATTTGTTTTTTTAAATATGCGAGACTGTTTGCAAAGATATCTATAAGGTCACATTCAATTGTATTGTATAGACGACACATTCGAGACAGAGGATTGAAGTATGCGATATTGTTATTAAATATTTCAATATGGAATATATTTTGACTCCTTAAATTACGTCTATTAGGGACTTTAATATGAATATTGCTCAGACAATGAGTGGTAAGAAGTTTGTCACGAATAATTTTATATAAACATATCAAGTCAGTAAATTTCCTTCTAATATGTGCTACTTTATTTATTTGTGAGCTAATTACAAATATTTAAAATATAATTATGCCCTATCTACTATGTAAATATAATTAAATATAAAATAATAATCAAATTGATGATTTATGTAGAAAATGTATGGCTTTTCCGGAAACTATAGAACACATTATATCAGGATGTTCTATATTAGCGCCGTCTGAGTATACATTTAGGCACAATCAGGTTTTAAAAATAATTCATCAAAGTTTGGTCATTAAACATAACTTGATTGACTGTCATAATATAGTACCATATTATGAATACGAACCAAATTCATTTTTAGAAAATAATTTCTTTAAAATTTACTATGATAAAACTATACTAACAGACAGACCAATTGGTCATAATAGACCTGATATAGTTTTACATGACAAAATTAAAAAAATAACTTATATTATTGATGTAGCTATTCCAAATTCCTGTAATATTCAAAAATCTGTTTCTGAAAAAATAAGAAAGTATACAGATTTAGGAAATGAAATTAAAAGAATTTGGCATTCTCAGACTATAAAAATATTACCTTTTGTTATTTCGGCTACTGGCATTATACCTAGCTCTCTTATTAAAAATTTAGGCATATTAGATTTGTCAAAGAATTTGTATATAAAAATGCAAAAATCAGTCATTTTAAATACATGTAGAATTACGAAAGATTTTTTAAATATTTATATTGAGGGATCAGTAGGATTTATCGGTCAAATTAGGAATTCCACAGAGCCGAACCCTCTGATATGAAAATATCTGGAGACGGTGAATTATATTCCCATTTAATAGTTTGGTAGATTAACGTGTTGTTCTTGTATTGTTTTGTATTAATTATACTTATATAATACACTTGCATAACGTGGATTTACTAGATGATCATTTATATGGAAAAGTGTATGAAAGGGTTTAGTTTTTCCTATGGGAAAAACTAAACCCGTTCCTGTAAATCTGGTGAATAAATAAAAAAATAAAAAAAAATAAAAAAACATTATGATGGGCTTAAATTTAAATTACAACCGACCGATTGGACGTTTGTTATACGTTGGAGCACAAATTTGTTGTATATAAATTTTAATTTTTGACCAAAACATAATAGGTAAATAGTAGGTTGGTTAAGATTTTTTTTTTTAAATAAATCACATATTAACTCACAAACAAAAACAAAAACAAAAAATTGTCACATCGAAAATCATGAAAATTTTAATTCCGTTGTAGCCTCTATTTTATATTTTAAGACACAAATATATAAAATGGCACATATCCATACTATTTGCTATACCTTTTGATTACTTGTCTGCTGTCACTGTTGCTCTTACTCCCCCGGATATTGAGCGAAAGGGACAACGCACCTCGGGCTACTAATACTTAACTAAATCGAGGTTTTGTATTCCCCACTTTCCTCCTCCAAAAGTGGACTGATTTTCAATTTTGTTTTTACCAACTACATAAGAAAAAACTATTCTATGTCTATACGTTTTGCTTTTTTCTTTTAAACATATTATAGTTTGTATACTGAACGTCTTTTGACGGCATTTAAACCAGTCAATTTTACTGATTTTTGAAAGCTCATAACTTCTATAAAAAGTAATTTATCAAAAAAAACAAAAAATATCGACACGCTACTAGTTGATATCTATTTTATGTAAAAACAATATTTTCTCTAGGGTTAAAATCCAGAGAGATAAATAGGGAATACGTATGTATTGAAAAATCACCGCCGGGTATCCCCTTAAACCCAGACTTAACTGTATCTAGAGACACGTTTTACAATGTTTTACATTAGCTGTTTGGAGTTTTGATGTAAATAAACTTACTAATGTGATAATATAATATACCAATAACATACTAATGCTCACAACAACAAAGCTATTTATGTTATGTCTAACCTAACCCAGTTAATTATAACGACATTGTCCGTGGAGTTGAGCAATTATGTGCATGCACGCGATGCTCCAAATTTTGCAAACTAAATTGCCAAATCTACAGTAGTTATGTAATTATCATGAATTTAATTGAAACCGTTCGTTGTATTTACGACAGTGTTATCATAAAACTGCATATATGAATACACTATCTTATTTTAGGTAAAAGCAAACGAGTTTCGGACACAAAGACGCCTTCTTCATAATGCGGAGTAATATAATACATGGTTGTATCTGAAACTGGACCTTTTTAAATTAAAATAAAAGGGTGCATTCAAAGAAATACAAACTTTCATAAATATGAGGTTCCGACAAAAATACTTTCAAAATAAATATTATCTAGGTAGTTTGTTTACTTCTTTTAGGTATTTTAAGAAAATATTCGTTATATACGTAACATGCCCACAATATGCAATTTCTTATTTATTTAATTAAAAATACAAATAACTTTGTTTACATCACTTTATTTATATATTAGACAACGGAGAAAAAAGTTATTCTAAAATACGATCATTTTATTCGTAAAATGGTTAAAAACGGGACTGAAGTTCTTACGAACAAATTAACTGGGTTTCAATGTTTATTGGCGGGAAAGGTAAGAATAAATTATTATTATTAATTATTAGAACAAATTTCGAATGTATGCCAAAAATAATTCTTACATTGAAACCCTGTTAATTTGTTCGTAGGAACTTCAGTCCCGTTTTTAACCGATATACGAATTAAATGATCGTATTTTAGAATAACATTTTTCTCCGTGCACTAACTACATGTTGCATGAACAATGTTCACATCATCAGGAGAAAATTTTAAAAAGTAGTATCAAAATAGAATTCTGGAATTTGAGCATTCTAATTTAGGTTAGTTAAATATCATTAGATGTATGTCTTTGCTAAGTAAACTTCACTGTTTAAAATACCTGATTGCACTGTATATTTAATATGCTTGTGCTAAAATAACACAATTTTGAGACATAACAACTATCGCCGCTGCATGGCACTGACTTGATCACGTAAAGGCAAGCCATTCTACTAAGTAGTGGAGGTTTTCAAGTTTTACTGATAATGTAATCACTAGATTATGCACTTGCTAGAAACTATAATAGATGCATTAGTGACTAAATGATTAGTCCTTGCATTATAGTGTTGCAGAGGGTTCCCTGTAGCCTACAGTGCATACAAAGTATACCTTACCGTACAGAGCACACTGTTCGCTCGTACCTATACATAGATCTCGTACGTTGCGTGAACAATGTTCACATCATCAGGAGTAAATGTTCATTAAAGTTAATTAATTTTTTATTTGCTTTCGTGAATATATAAATAGAATTCTGGAATTTGAGCGTTCTAATTTAGGTAAGGTTAGTTAAATATCATTGTGTATGTACGTCTTTGCTAAGTAAACTTCACTGTTTAAAATACCTGATTGCACTGTTTATTTAATATGCTTGTGGAAAAATAACACAATTATTAGACATAACAACTATCGCCGCTCGATGGCACTGACTTGATCACGTAAAGGCAAGCCATCGCTAGTAAGTAGTGGAGGTTTTCAAGTTTTACTGATAATGTAATCACTAGATTATGCACTTGCTAGAAACTATAATGGATGCATTAGTGACTAAATGATTAGTCCTTGTATTATAGTGTTGCAGAGGGTTCCCTGTAGCCTACAGTGCATACAAAGTATACCTTACCGTACAGAGCACACTGTTCGCTCGTATACCTATCCATAGATCTCTGTAGGTGGCACAAATGGGGGACTAATTGAAATATATTGCTGGGAGCGCCAACGGCGAGACACTATTTAACCATTAATAGCACTAGGATGCTGCCAGTCAGATGAACCCTCGCCGTTAGATGCCGAGATAGAATAGCCGTGACAACACCGCCCGAATAATGGACCGATGGAGGGCCGTTAGCCGTTAGCGGGGAAACCTGAAAAATTACAACGGAGACACTCGGGGTAAATGATGACACTTGGGCCTATTCTTCCTTGGCGTGCTTTTATCTTTATGACCATCAAATGATCGCGATTTTGTTGATCTTTGAAGAAGCAAAAGCATTAGTTTATCTTAAGTGACATCTTATTAAAGTAGTTTATTTCGTATTATCATTAAAAATATTTATTCATTTGCAAGTTCACCTCACATTATTTCAATTATTTCAACCGTATCACCATCTAGATATAACGCTCTACTGACGTGCTGCAAACAGCCCGATATTTCGGGCTGTTAGCAGCTGGCTATTGTCTCCTGTCTCTTTTTTCCTCGTGCGAACCCGTAACATCCTGTTTCACGTTGTCTTCTGTCTCTTTTATTACACAACAAATTCAATATCACCATCTCATTTCACTGCGGCGCATCGGTTGCTACTAGCGGCAGACGGTTTCTTCCAATTTTTCAAACAGAGTGTTACGGGTTCGCATGAGGAAAAAAGAGACAACCTCCAACAAACCTCCAACCATCGATTTTTAGCCAGCTGCTAACAGCCCGATATGTCGGGCTGTTCGCAGCACCGTCAGTAGCGCGTTTAAGTACTACGCGATTTCGCCCCGTTCAGAATGTTACGCATCGAGGCGGATCGCCGTAAAATTAATAGAATAAATACAATAAAAACATTAGTAATAAAAATCGACGACCTCTCGAGGAAGGGATGGATTCATTCGTCCGTCACTCCGGGACACACCAGATTCCTACCCACCCCTTATATATTTTTCCTTCCCCGAACTTCCTCTTCTGCCCTTCCTAAATAAAAAAAACCCTCCACACAGCATCCCCAAAGATGACATAGGCCCTGAGGGAAATTATTTTCTTAGGGACCTCCTGTGTAAAACGTTCAGTGGTATCGCGCTTGGGTCCCACCCAGTCGTCGTGTGTTCGATTCCTCGGCTGGCTAGGTTCTCGATCTTGAAACTAGCAACACTTTCCGCTCAGTCTGGTGGTAGTAGGAAATTTTCAAATGTTGTCAGGATGTTCGTAACCCGAGAATGTTTGTCTTTCTTAAATGAATAAAAAAAATAATACATATATTCTTGTAGATTGTAAAAGGTAAACCAAGAAGGCAAAATCATAAAATGCGAAAATATTTTATTTTTGTTGATTTATTCTCAAATTTGCCATTTTCACTTAATTTTATCGAAACATGAACAAATGTCACTATGAAACGTGACTAAAGGGGCTATAGCTATAATACTCGTATAATATAATGATTCCTTCACTACCAACTGTTCCCGCTGAATAACAGCTTTCTTAAGAACTTATACGACGTTTAAATAGAAACGGAATTGGAAAGCAAAACTTTGTAATTGAAGGAAGCTACGTCACATTTGTAAGAAACTATTGCATTGCATGCTTTCCATGCGTCTGTTTTAGTACTAGTCCTAGGCATTAAGAAAACCATACTTATTTATGAGGAAGAAAATATGTTGGTAAAGTAAGTTGGCTAGACTCAAACATACTTACACTAAACATATCGAAAACAAAATATACAACGTACAGTATAAATAGCACTGGACAACCAAAAAATAACACAAACACCATAAAAATACACGAATGTTCAAACACCAATAACTGTGATTGCCCTCCTCTAGAAAAAAAGAACAAATAAAGTATCTAGGAATTGTAATTGACCATAACCTTAGATGGACACATCACATCAAACAAATCACAAATAAACTCCTCAAATCAATACATATTTTCCTTAACATAAGAAATATATACAAAATAAAACAAATAAAAACAATATATTTTCTACTTTGCCAATCAATAATAGAATATGGAATAATTGTTTGGGGAGGAGCAACAAACTCGGCTATTGAACACATAGAAATTGCACAGAAAGCGATCTTAAAGATAATACTTAAAAAACATAGACTTAACTACATTTTTGACCAATAAAACAAATTTCAACAAACACAAAATATCACTAACAGACCAGTTAGACAAGCGTACAAAGAAAACGTAAAAACTCCGACGGTAAATACAAGCTTTGGACAAAGACACTACTAATATCACACTATAAAAGCATTCAACAGTCTAACACTCGAAAATAGAATTGAGGAAAATAAAAATAAATTCCGATACAAAATTACAAAATGGATTAAAGAACAAAAAAGACAATATTACCAAAATATCATAGCATAAAATAATAAAACATAAAGTAACGCACAAAACCAATATAAAACACAATCACCCACAAACACACAACTCATAATATAAATATACCTATTTAAACCTTATATAAAATTTATTTATTTTTAATTTTACTTTAATCTCAAATTTCTGTTTTTAAGTTTAATTTATCTTAATCTTATGTTTTTCATATATTTTTAAATGTACTGTGTAAAATTTTTTTGTAGATAAAATGGAGGCCTCAGCACGGGTACACCACCTAGTGAGGCTAACATTATTGAACATTATTATAAAATGTAAAAAATATTGCATCAATAAATAAATAAAATTAAACGTTACGAAGTGGTATAAAACGGTATTAAAAGCTACAGTATAAAGTATAAACGGTGTCCAGAAATTCGTATAACAAGCGGGAAACTGGTGAATCTAGATCACATTTATTTGTATTTCACGGCCTGCTGGGCTTTTACATCTTATTTTTTTTTTATTAACAAAGTACATCTAAATCAACATTACACACAATTCACACAAAAGCAAAAAATAAAATTAAAAAGCAAAGTACATCTGAATAAGCATTACAAACAATTCAAACAAAAGCAAAAAATAAAATTATAAAACTGAATCTAAAACAAAATCCAAAACAAAATCATAAACAAAATCAAAGTCAAAATCAAAAACAAAATCAACAACATAATCAAAAACAAAATCAAATACGAGTTAGATAAAAGCAGGAAACCCTACCATGCAAGGTAGAGAAAGAACAGAATGGGATAAGTACAATTCGTAGATCGAGTCAAGGAGAACTATGTAGTATATTCAATTAAATATTGTTGATCTTTTTTCCGATAAACATCTTACTATGAGGTGTTTATGCTTAATAAATGATGTGTCAAACATATCCGCAATATCCTTATATTCATTTCCCAAATTCTTAATTCGGCGAATTGGAGTACACAATTGTGATTCCGTGTTGGAGTTTTCGCAATAAAACTGAAGATATTGCCTCGATGTTGGTTTACAAGGTATATGGAAAGAAATCAAGTATAATAGTTCAGGGCTGTCAATTATTGAATCTACGATTTTATGCAAACATATGAAGTCACATAAAAATTATTCGGCAAATTGAGTTATAAAAACGTTTGGAGAGCTGGATCGACGCTTCCACATATTTTTAAAATACATTAATCAGCTTATATTAAGCTTTTTTTAATATTTGACATAAAATATTCAAAATTTGGACTCGATTTACTTGGAAACGAAAGCTCAATCCAAAAAAGTTGTAAGTACCACAAAATCGAATACAAATGTTTTCTTTTTACATTAACTCAGGGCCTATGTCATCTTTGGGGATGCTGTGTGTAAGGACTTTTTGAGGAGAGGAAGGAGTTAACAGACCTTGAAGAGACCCATGTTGAAGGAGGGAGGAAACACAGAGGCTGGCAAATCGTTCCACAGACGCGACCCGTTCTCATGTGACAGGTATGATGGGAAGATTGCTTCCGTGGAAGGAGACTAGATTGTCAATTTGATCCTTTTTTGATGTAATGAGACAAGGTTGGTAGATTCAAGTTTCCGGATACCGTGTACAATGATCAAAGCAACTTTTGTGGATTTGCAACGTAAATCCATCATGGGGTATGAAGCTTTTAAACGAATTGGTCAATAATATGAAATGGTGCTGAAATCAACAGCGATTCATTTAATTTTTACAACCACGGATGAAACCGGTTAGTAAAACAAGTGGCTAAAAAAATCTCAACATTTTTGTTGGTTTTTCTTTTTATGAGCGATTGAAAGGGGTTGATAAATTCTACTTATTTTATTTTGTTAAATAAATACGAAATAAATCCAAATTTTTCGGCGACAGAAATTTTGCTCAATAAATTTGAACTGTATTCATTTTAAAGCAACAAACTTTGTCAATTTTGAAAAACAATCCCAAGTTTAAAGAAAACAAAGTCAACTCCGTCTTTATGGCATGAAACTTTTATGCCACCTAGCGGGGAAAATTTACAGGAGCAAGCAACGAAAAAAATACTTATATATTCCAGAAAACACATAGAAATGGCTGCATTATGTGGCATCACAACTTTGAACCGAGCGAGACATGGTACCAGGAGGTAAGAAAGCACAAGGAGGTAAAGAAAACTAAAGATTTAAGCGCCAGAACTGTGGGCCTCAGAAAATGAGTTTTGCACATACGTACGTAAACCCGCTGAAGACTGCATCTCTCTGAGGGAAATTTCACAAACTATGAACAACAAACTTGTGCCTTGCTCGTTGTTCCAACTTTTGAAATGAGTGAGAAAATCCCAACTCTCAAATGGCTATAAGAAACAGGGTTCTTACAGTTCTTACTTACGCTCAAACATATATTGAGAAATGTTTCCAAAGTTGTTGATTTTAACCAAATTGATATCTCACTTCAAAGTTATCATTTTCTCGGAGTATTTGATTTTTTAAACATATTTAATCTGCTACCGGTTTCAACACATCCGTGTCATTCACTAACAAACGTAAAACTATATTTTTTTAACTTTAAAGAACAGAAACGATTTGATATTAGGTAGGGGTATTGGGAGGGGTGATTTTGGATGAAGGTTTGAGGAAGTGTTTTAACTTTTGCGCTTTAGAAACTTTAGAAAAAAACAAAAAAATCAAATCAAAAATTAATTTAATTAACAAAATAATAGCACCATGTAAATCACTCCCCCCACTACCCCCACCTAATAAAATCTCATCATTTCTGTACTTGTATAATTTTTAAGTTGGTTTTAAGTTTGTTATTCGAAAAAACGATCATTTTAATAGTAAAAACGGTTAAAAACGGGACTGAAGTTCTTACGAACAAATTAACAGTGTTTCAATGTTTATTGGCGGGAACATGTAAGAATAATTATTTGTTATATTATTCTTACGTGTTCCCGCCATTAAACATTGAAAAACTGTTAATTTGTTCGTAAGAACTTCAGTCCCGTTTTTAACCGTTTATACTATTAAAGTTATCGTTTTTTCGAATAACATCTTTCTCCGTGCACGGATGTGTTGAAACCGGTAGCAGATAAATAAAAATTTAAGCAACAAACGTGCATAGAAAATAAAACTCTTCAAAACAAAATATCTACAACTTGTTACATAGTAAATGCCCAAGAAGTTAAAAAAATATTATTACAGTGTTCTATTGAAATACATACCAAAATATTTATTATTTATTTTTTTATTTTATTTTTTATTCAAATTTAATTTAATAATGTTTATTATTAAGTTCTGCAAGTGTTTTAGTTTTTTATTATTGTGACAGCTATTTCGGTTTTACAAGGCCATTTTAAAACTGTAATTGTCCACAATTAGACGATTTATTTATACGATTGTAAATGTCAATTTTGAAAGTGAGTAAATTAATTTATTATCTGTTAAACCGATTTCCTGGGAAAATAATAGATTCTCGAATATTGCTTAGGTTTTGTGAATAAACTAAGAATAGGTAAATAGATTATTTTCCTTACTTTATTAATTATTGTTAAATTAGGGTCATTCGTTCGTTTATTGATTTCTAATTGTTCGAGTAAATTTAATCTAAGACCTTTTCTTTCTATATGTAATGGTTTAGGTTCCTTTTTTATTATAATTCCACAAAAACAATAAATATATTACTTTGTAAGTTAAGACTTTTTCTTTGATGTGTTTGATATAAGGTCAGCTGAAATTATGATCAATAATTATGATTTCGAGATGTTTTATTTGGTCTGCTTTTTCTAGTGTAGCGAATGATATTGTAGTAATTATATAAACTTTATACTATTATATCTATTCAGTACCACAGCCGGCAGTCTTCCATATTTGACTGTTTCCTCTGAAAAAATCACGGCCTCGACTCTCCACAAAAATAGCTTATGATGGCCCCACTATTTCAGTTTTTATGAAAAATTCCGCGCCATCCAATATGCAATAAGCAGCAATGGCGGCAGAGTTTGGCCGTCCCGGGCGCGTGTAGATGCATACGACAAAATGTAATAAAGGATTATTATGAGCGGGAGGAAAAATAATCGAAATGGCGTCGCCGCACAAACAGTGTTCCCGTGCCACTTGATACGGGGCCGGGTCCCATGTGTTAAATTTGCATTCAATTTATTTAAAACTCTCCCCACGCTGCGTTGATACGGCCGTGTCACTCATGATATGATAACGTTCTTTTTGTTACCGCTGCGGCATGGGAAGAGACGAACTTGATTTATTACGCAGGCGAAATGTTGATCTTTCGACTAACTACATTTTCCATATCTGTGTGGTAAATAAAACACATTTGCTTTTTTGAATATTGTAAAATAACTTTAAAAACTGAATAAAATTGAAATATAACATTTTGACTTGCTGAATAAAAATTCAAAAGATCGATTTGTAGGAGTAGATGTTATCTTCCCCTTTTTTCATATTTGGGATTGGGTGTTTTTGATGAAATGAAGGAGAGAAAATGGGTCTTGATGAGATCCATGGTGTAAGAGGCAAGAAACACCATAAACAAATCGACCCAGTCGAGCGATTGAACTCAAGAGCGTGTGGCAGAAACCAGTTATCACGTGACAAAATGTCAACCGTGTTCAAAGATTGGGCGCGCGTTTGTTGTGTTTCCCGACATTGCACCGGTGCCGAAGGGATTAATGAAAAAAATTTCACAGAAATTCCTACAACATCAATTACCTCTACACGTATATACTATATTTTTAATTTTTAATCTTTTTATTTTAACCACCACTGTTTTTATACCCACATATTACAATGCACACGCACAGGCTTCGCCTTTGTGGGATTTTTTTTGTTACTCTTTTCATTTACGTTATTATTTATGTATCTACTTGTAAATTTATATATCAAAAAATGTTGTCAATAAAAAAAAAAAAATGATGCTAGTTCCTCGAAACATTTTCCATTGAAATAGTAGTAGAACGAGGACAGCATTCTCACCTGACCCCTATGCTCTAAAAATTTCAATCTATCTCAAGATATCCTTACCTTATATATGATATATGCATATTTTTGTGTTACGTATGTTATGGTATGATTGTATGCTTTACCGTAGTGGAATTTTGTTGTAAGTACTCATTTAAAAAAAATATGTTTTGTAAAAAATTATTCTTTCGATAAATTGTGATTTTTTACAAAAGAAGTAAGTCTATATGTGTTTGATAACATTATGGTTATCGAATAGTTAATATTAAAACTGATATGTATTCAAAGAATGTCAATAATAATAATAACGAAAGAAATGTCAGTATTATCAGATCTTATTAAATTCATAGTAAAACATTAATGAGATCAAAACGACAAAAGATCTTTGTTTTAGCTCACTATTATAGTTGTTATAACTCAATATTACCCATTTCCACCTCAGTAGGTACTTACCTTATATAATTGAATATATATATACATACCAATTTGAAAGACCCTAAAATTAAAAATAAATGTAAAACCAGTAACAACATTTCAAAACAAATAGGGAAAACCATTTACAAAATTTACCAGTATAATATTTTTTTAGATTCGTGGGACATTTTTTTGTTTCTTTATAAAAACATTATACAGTGATTTCGATAAATATTATTTTAGTGTAACCGATAGCGAACTTCTAGAATTCAGTCCAAAAAACGAAACAAATCGTTTCTTTTAACCCATTCAGACATCCACGTCCACTCGAAATGGCGATTCTTAATATTGCCAGCCATTCGATCTCACGTACTCAGATATCTCGGAGAAAAGCAAAAATGGCATCCATAAAGCTTCGATCTAAAGAGCCTGCCGGAGCGGGGTAAAAAAACAGCAGCGAAACAATCGTAAGAGGGGTAAGTATTGTTTAGCAGTTCGAAAGATCTAAGAGATAATATTCCGAGCTTTTTGATGCGGAAACGTTTTCTTGCCGGCGAACTTATTTTGTTCTCGCTTCGTGGAGCGATCTAAAGATTAGATTCTAGATGAACGGGATATTGCAGGGATTGTGTTCCCGGTAGCGAATTGTACAAAATCGACTCAGCAAAACTTACAATACTTGAGCCGAATAATCCCGGTTCATACCTTCCGCCTTCTCGATCTTTACAATCTCAAAAGTAATTGATTAGTATTAGAATTGCATGCGGAATTGAAACGTAGTCTTGATTCACAGACAGGTACACTATTAAAATGTTTTATTTTCCGAGAAGTTTGATGACAGTAATTAATTTCTATACATAGTAGTAGAGTAGAGGAGCAGAGTACAATTATGTTTCATAGCGAAATTAACTAAAAATAGGCACATTTGGTTACTTGTTTCCAAGTAGAAATAGGCTATCGATAGCTAAGGTAAGGTGAGGCATCTTGTCTGATGAAATAATAATTGCCGGGCCAATGTCATTGAGCATTAAATAGTTTATTGTTGCTCTTGTTTTGAAAATCACCCCATCGTTAACTACCAGCATTCATTTATTTATTATCATTTTACTTCTTCAATTTTTTGTGATTACCGTACTAAACACTCAACTACCCGAAGGCAGTAAGACTTCGGCATTCCTAATATGAGATATGTTATGACAGTGAATAAATAATGGTAGGGGGACGAGAAAGATGAAGATTAGGAAATACCTGACATCTGATAAACGATAAGCATTCTGAATCGAAACGTTGGAATCATCATTATCCGTATTTAGTGAAAAGATCTGAATATTCAGGATCATGTATATTTAGGTGCATCACAACCTTCCTCTGACCAATCTCATTTCCTTCAGCCTTACATCATATTCCAAATTGAACGGGCAAAAGATTTTCGTACTTAACCTTTACGTACCTGAAGGCAAAAATCCCCCCCCCCCCCCACATATCACGAAGCGATCATGTATATTAATATTCATTTTACCCTTCACCTGTGATTGTAGTCACCTCCTACCATTTTAACCAGATATCGCATATCTTCACACAGAAGTACAATCGTTGTAATTCAAATCAGTAAAAGACGGATTACGAAATCAAGTGCAACACAAATAATATGAGTGTTGCCCTTTTCAATAAAATGCGACTTTTACGACTGCACTTATGACTCTTGTTCGCTTGGAGGATATTTTTTTAATTAATGGCGATCCAGGGTAAAAATTTTCTAATCAATTACCGTACAGTTTTTCTAGGACAACCTAAATTATGGAATGTGTGTTAAAAATAAAAATAATTATGAGATTGTACAAAACTCTCTTTCAGAGGAAGTATATTACAGTATTTTTGTGGTTCTAGTCTTGTGTGAAAAACGTATGTGTCATAGGAAATCTACTCAAATCATAGTTATATATAAAATATAACCCAATTTAAACGAAACTTTGTGCAGTACCTACCTTGTCTTCAGGACGCTGCGCCAAATAAATGCACCCTCTTTATTGACATAAATGTGTTTTATCCCGTTACGAATTCTGCTCCGTTGCACTCCTATAACCAACCCTGAGGAAAATATGATCACCCCACATCACCCCCTGGACACCCCACCCTCTCGCCACCTGTACCGTATATGTGGAGAAAAAACATATGAGAGACTTTTACTCTTACATTGGAAATCGGTTTGTACGAAGAGTCTGAAGACTGAATCGTGAGTGGTATTTACTATCAGTATCGCCCTGACACAATCATTCATAAACTTGATATGTTTCAAGGCGTTTGGTGACCAGATCAGAAAATGCAGGTACTTCCTTAACTTCCTTTTTCTCGTTGTCTTCCCGTATCCACCCACTTCAGCCACAAATACATCCCAATTGGGGATGCCATAGCCCCTCTTGCTGTTCAGACTGTAATGCGGTACTCGCGTAAAAAGTAATTGAAATTTAGACAAAAAATCGATTTGTAATTTATAGGCTAACAATTTTTTTTATATCAAAAAGTCATTTCCATCATGAGCTTTTAATTTTTTTTAATATTTTATTGTTCTATGAGAAAAAATGTGGACAAAAAACTAATCCGAGTAGTACATCTAATTTTAAGTGTGCAGGTAGGTATATATATATATAGATACCATTTAAAATAATAAAAGGTACATTTGCGGCACGCTCCGGGTGGAAGATACTTTTGACATTCAGAATTGAAACGTTGCTTGAAATCGCTTTAGGCGTGTTTGGTGACCAGATCTGAATTGCCAGGCACCTCCCCATCTTCCTCTTTCCCATCTCCTTCCCCTCCCCTTCATAATATACCCTAATTAGGGATGCAATAGTCTCACTGGCTCCAAGCGGTTGGGAGCAATTGGGACTCTTGTGCGGTATTTAGCAAAAAAAGGTATAATATCTAAAATCTTAATCCCAGGCAACATCGGGAACGGGCGGTGTAAACAATAATAGTATGCTTGAATTAAAATACTTCATTAAAAGTTATGTCGAGAGGTAAGAAGAATCATTTTTTATCAGTACCTACCTATTTATCGACAAACATAAATTCCTGATAAAATAAGATCATTTTTGCAAGAAAAAACGAGACAGCGAACAACGGATTCCAAGAAATAATTCTTTCTGAATAAATAATATTAGACGCAAAAAGTCAGCCACGTATTTTTATTGTTAAAATAAAAAACATTCCGAATGTATACTTCTGCCAACGGGTACAATATTGTACCAAAAGAAGTATTTTTTCCTATACAAAAACATATGATGAAATAATAAGCTTTATAAAGTATTTTTTTGCTTCAAGGATTTGTGAGTCGAAGTTTTAAAAGTTACGCCCATTTTATGCCACTATCTGTTACTTATTTAAGCGTCAGCTTCGAAGGGATGGGTGTTTAAAAATCATTAAATATTCAAACACTTAAAATAATAAATGAATAATTTATGTGAGAAATATGGAATACACGCCATTGTTTTAAGCGCCATAATAAAAAAATCCAAACTTTTCAACCTCAGAAATAATACATTGATGTTCTGATCCGATATATTCATATATTAAAATAAATGTGTAGTCAGGTACTATAATTTTTTTTTGACCCGACAGTTGATCTGCCGACAGTTGGCCCCCGAAATTATAAAAATAATTAATATTAAGCTTTTTAAATAGGAAATTCACCCTAAAAAGAGTGTTTTGTGAAATATTAAGTTGGTATGATTATGAAACGAATTTATATATAGTTAAGATTATTTGTATTAAACGCTGGTCTATACATCAAGTAGTATTATATTTGATGTATTTTAATGAAAATATATTTTATACTTTTGTTATTTGGCGGTAGGTCCTTTTGGCACACCCCTTCGGGGACATTTTGTTATATTTGGGGTCAGTAGGTATACCGTATTTTTCCTAAATGTACTGCTTTTGTATATAAGCATGCCGGAGGGGGGAGGTTTTTTCGGGGGAACAACTCTCATGGAATCAAAAAAAAATAGATAAGCAGTGACGGTTACTGCTAATCTAATGGTTTTTTTCGTGAAAACATCAATCAGGTCGATTTGTTTAGTCTAATGAAAAAATGTAAAATCTTTGATTTTGAACTGCTTATTCATTCGTAGTTTGCATTTTTATTATATACAGGACAGTGGTGTGAGATGTAGGAGAGGTACGTATGGTTTTAAAATTATAATATCATTATAATATCTCTTGAAAAAATAAAATCTATAGAAGTTTTCTTCGCGTGATTGGTTTGTCAAAATTATGTATTAGTTCAAGTATAGAGAACTAGCTTTTACAGCCGCGTGATATTAGAGTGAAATTAGTATACAAAGAATTAAAAAAAATGTTTTTCCGAGATGAAATGTAGCTTATATCTGTTCCCAGTTCTCTAACTATCCTTATGCAAAAGACTTGTCAATCGGTCAGTCCATTGCGATAAGAAGGAGAAATAAACACACTTTCGCATGTATAATATTACTTGGAATTTCTTTGGCATGTAAGAATACGTTGGTTTTTCGTTCGGGTCTGGTATGTTCAATGTCATTTTCTTTGGAATTTTTGAAAATCTGGTTATTCTTAGCCCCCCTTTTATTTCTTTTTTTGACATACGCACTTGAAGTGCAATTGTAACATAAACACTTCCTATCAAAATATAACTCGGATCAGTTCAGTAGCACAAACTTTCATGTTTTCTCTTTAAACGAGACTAAGATGGCGGCGTTATATCTCTTTTTAGCCAAGTTTGAAATAATCGCATATTAAATACACTTTGAGCGCGATTGCCTCCCCACAACAGTCATGGATTTTAATGTCGTTTTCACGTCAAAATTGCAACTTCAGTACAATCATACATTTTTGCAACTTCAGTACAATCATACATTTTACAGTTTTTTAAGATGACAGTGTATCTTACGTAGGTATCTAAGTTCTTTTAATGGCACACAGCTCATATTATTTCTTTCATGGTCTTGTTCGATAGCAATTTAAATAATAAATAAGTTTATAATTATTCTGTATCCCTGCTGCTCTATAATCCGGTGTAAATCCAATACAATGACGAAAAAACTGTAGCATTTCCGTATTTTATGTACTGTAGGCAACATCCTCAAGCAGTAAGTAATAAAAACACGACGAGTTTCGGAGTATTGCCCATGCGTAGATTTAGGAAAAATTCGATTAGAACGAATTACCCGTGAGAATGTCGCATCAATATTGCGGGTAGGAGTCATGTTGTGATTGCCTATCGTATCCGAAAATATATAGTAGGTACCTACTGGAATAAATCAATATTTTTTTTAAAAGAAAACAATGTCTTTTGTCCATCGATTGTGCCTTCATAATATATTGTAACCGACCTTTATATGGAGACAGCTCCGTGGCTGAGGGATTAGGATCTCGAACAGGAAATCGCGGAGGTGCGGATTCAAATCCCAGCGTGTTTATTTATTTAATTAAACTCAGTGTTGTTTAAAATGAATTCATTAAAAATAATATATAATATATTCGCGACACGTTTCAGAGTGGAAGATTATTAGCAATATCGCCCTGATTAAGGACCGCAATTCAGAATTGAAATGTTGCTTCAAATGACTAAATAGCCATATTTGGTGACCAGGTCTAAATAGCCCGGTAACTCCATCTTCCCTTTCTCCCATTTTCTTCCCTTTCCTCATCTCCTTCCCATTCCTACTACCTTCAGCCCATAATTTATTCAATTAAGGATGCCACACGGAAAAAAATGTTATTCTAAAATACGATCATTTTATTCGTATAAACGGTTAAAAACGGGACTGAAGTTCTTACGAACAAATTAACAGGGTTTCAATGTTTATTGGTGGGAACATATATCTAAGAATAATTTGTTGGAATAGGTAATTTCGTCGGTAACAAATTATTCTTACATTTTCCCGCCAGTATACTTTAAAACACTGTTAATTTGTTTGTAAGAACTTCATTCCCGTTTTTAACCGTTTTTACGAATACGAAGCTGTTGAGACTCTTGTATGGTATTCACAAAAAATAAAGTAATATTTTACATATAGTATTCGAAGATTGTGTTTTTTTATTGCTTGTTCACCTTGATTTTAAGTTGCAAATATATCACGAAACTTATTCAGTATGATGGAAATGTGAATGAAATCTGAGATTTAATACCAGACACTAATTTTTTTAGCGGCATGGAGATCTGCTTTCTTCAGTTCTTAAATGGTAGCATATTTCAAAATAAGCATAAAATGGCCCAACTCCTGTGAAATAAATTACAAAATATATCGCAAACTGATCTATGGCCATGCTGTAGGTGTGTAGGTATTATAATACGTCGTATTTTCTTCAGTCTAAGCCAACTCACTGTTCGCTATTAAAATGTTTACTGGCCTAGCGTGTTCAGGTACCGAATCCTACAATTATAACACGAACGCGGTAGCAAGGTAGGCGTACAAAAGCATATGCTACTGAATCACAGATATAATAAACTCACGAATATATCAGTAAATTTCCAGTAATTTACATACCGAAACCATCAGTTTCGTGAATGAGCCTTGGATTCCCCAGAATCTGCCACATTAGCATGGCTCAAAAATAGAGTGGAGAAGTTCCTCCAAGCCTCACCGTTAGTCTAATCCCTCTCCGCGATTTAACACAAACGTCACTGCAATATTATACCTCTCGTGTAATCCCACCCTGCCAGCCCCAGTTCTTGACAGGGCCGTGCCTGAGAAACCTAGGAAACTGCCTGGGCGGCCAGTTTTAAGCGGCGGCATGTAAGACATGGAAAATAATTTGCATGTTTTACTTAAACTCATGCAAAATAAAAAGAACTTAAGAACTTCATATCGCGTTGCAAGCAATACACCTTCCTTTCATTTTGTTCTGGATTCTTCGAAGAATCACTTTCAACTATTATGATTATGCAAACAATACGCCGAGATTCAGGCATTAAAACAAGGATGAAGGAAGTTAATTTTCTGAATATCTTTTATGGTCGATTCGCTAGCTAAACCTTAATAACTTATGGTGTGCTACCGAACGTTGAATTTATTTTACCATACAGGCAAGTTAACATGACGGATGCTTTGTTAATGTAGCATATGAGAGAACAAAACATGTGTAATGGGTATAGCTTCCACATCAATGCCTAGAGCGGGTCATACCTACCTAAACACGGCCCTGGTTCTAGGAGTTTCTACCACAGTGTTTCTGTGTACGGTAGGTACACATCACAGGGTGAGCTGGGGGGAGTACAGCATCCTACCGCCCCATACACAGGGTGGTTGTAATGTACGTCGCAAACTATGCGAAGGCCATTCAGAAAGTGCCGACTCAACGATCTTCGAAGTCGCGATCCATTCGTATGCAAATTCCCCATGTTAGACCGCATCCAGACTCGGCACAACCATATAAAAAGGATATAATGGAATAAACCTCCGACAAAGCCGGTGCCGGTGAAAGTTTTTCTTCTAGTGTATTTGTTTATCTGGTCAAAGCGGCCGTTATTTCTAAGTAGGTAGTTTGTAAACTAGGCCCGAAACCGGAGGGCCCGTGTATTTTTCCGAGGGCATAAATCTAACGTGCCCCCTTCCCACTTGTGCCCCCGGAACAACTTGATTCTCCGTTGGCTTATGTTTTCGCCGAGGGATTATACCGCGAAGCAAGCATACTTTCTCCACGAAAATATTTCATTCAAAAACTTATTCATTACGCTTTGATAATATTATAATCAGAGATAGAAGGTAATTGGTAAAAAAATAGTTGAAAGCCTTTAAGATTCAATTCATTGGACGTAAGCGATCAATGTTAAGACTCCGCATTACGAATTTCTACCGACATGTAGCATACTTCTCTTGAACACTTTCAGCTTTTAAGATCTTAAAAAATATGTGTTTTTGAATTTAATTTCTATTCGAATGCCGAGTGGAAAAAATGCTTATATGATATTTATTCGGGAAAAAAAAAATCGCGAAATATTCTCCGTAAATCATAAATTGTAAATTAATGGTTTTATTATATGCAAGATAAATTCACAATATGTCTGTCGTATACGTAATTCAGATGTCAACAGATTTTTTTTATTTTTTTAAATTAGCGGTGTTTTACTATTTTAATTTTTTTTTAAAGATTGATAAAAATTCCCAGGTTTCGAATAACCTAAAATTATTTATTTTTATTTTACTACAATCACCATAATAACCGGAACATGTGTGCTTATGTCGCTTGGAGGATGGAGGACTTAGCCAGCCAGGGAATTGAACTCACGATGGATGCCTGGATGGGACAAAAACGCGAAGCCAACTCAGCCACTGACCGGTTCTATTAAATATTTTCATAACAGTCACTTACACCTTTTATACAGGGTGTCCGGGGGTAAAGTGCAGTAACTTCGGTAGGTGATTCTACATGATAAAATAAGTAAAAAAGACAAATGACTTTTTTCGAAATTCCATAGCTGTTTCGGCTTACAAGGCCATTTTCAAATTGTAATTAATAATAACATTATTAAATTTAATTTGAATTAAATTAAATGTAGTTCTACGAATTACACACAAAAACAATAAATATTTATGTTTTAAATATGACAAGAATTTTTCTAACAATGCTTTTATTTTGAATGTTTTAAGTTTAAAGTCTTTGAATAGTAATTTTTTTGATAACTGAAATGATTTTTTTTTCAATAATATCCAAAAAAAATCAAACCAGGCAAAGTTAAAATTATTGTACGACAAACCGTGCAAATTTAAAGATATTATTACTAATTAGTTATGTTACATTTTCAATCTTTCCTTTAAAAGCATGTTCCCATTTACAAAAATTCAATTTCCGTAAGTAACTCACACGAAGCATAATACATAATTTGTAGGAACGCCTATTACACGAAGAGGGTATCCAGCAGAATTCTCCGCGCGGTGTTTAACGTACAGAAATGAAACAGAGGAAACCAACATTACAATTCGTGTTGAGAAATACTCTATACGTATTGCGATTAGTCTTGTCCGTTCCGAATCATGTGTTAGGATTCCTAAACTTTCCGGACGACACGAAATTATAAACTTTTTAAATTACCTTAAGCTGTTTGGCGAAAGGCATATTTTTTTTATTATCCGAGGGTGTCCTGTTTTAACTCGACCGTTTGGCATTTTGTCGGTCTGTAAATTTGTTTAAACGTTCCGATTCCGATTTCGAAAACGGCTGCATCTACTTTATTATTTGGTACCTACCTGCCTGAAGAAAGTTAGAATAATATAGAATTGTCATTGAGTGACTTTTTTTCGGACAAATAAATGTTACGTAAATTATATGGTTTATAATCAAGAATGCAGGTATTTAAGTAAGTACCTACTAACAGATCGTATTATTGAGAATCTTTATAATTATAGGTATATTTTATTTATTATAATTATGGTAACCTCTTGTGGGCCGCAGTCCCCTAGGCGGGTCCTGATTTTTGAAGCGATTTTGCCCCTTATATATAAAGAAATTGTATGAAGAACAAGGTCAGAATCGTTGGGCCATTCTCGTTCTTGACATATCGAGTTACTGGATAGCATTTAGCCATTCCGAATAATTCATATTAATTGCGAATGACACGCCGGGCACCAAAGATGGCGAACAAAATGGCTGCCGCTTGATAATGTGAACGTTGTCATATTCGAAATCTATATGTATTCATTGTTTTTTTATATAAATCCATTGTGGAAAGCATAGATTTGAGTGATTATTAGGAAGTTCGTTTTATCTACATTATTTTGATGTAATTTTTGTATTATATCACAAAAGAAATGTTATAAAAATTGAATTCGTAAGAAAGGTGAGAACTGTCAAATATTTTACGTCGTACTCAAAAAATATATTTTTGTATGCTGGCTTTCAAGAAGATATTTTTCGAACTCACCCAACACTCTCAAAACTATGTAGGCACTTTCAGAAATCTTTTTTTTTCCGGATGATTATCATTATTTATGACACCTAAATAGATGCCCCTTAAAAAGACTGCAATTTGTAAAATCTAATGCACTAGTAGTGTGTGAGTATCGTTCAATGTTATGATGTTTATTGGAAACATTAAAAATAAATCTAAATTTTATGACGGATTTCTCCTTCATAATTTACATAAGGAATTCTATAACATTTAACTACCATTTACTATTTCCTATAATTACTTTTCTGTTGACGTCTAATAACTGAAGGCTAATGTTATTGAAGGTATTTATTTGCTGTCAGTTACAATACTACCAGACTCTATCAAAGAAATTACATCTATCAAAGCAGTCAATCTCAGAGCTAACAGGGGATAGGGACCCCTGCCAATGTAATTATTGTCAATTAACTGCGTTCTGCTTGTGCTTTCAAACAAATAAAAATGTATTTATTTTATAATTTAAGTATCTACTTTGTTACTCGATTGGGAGGCTCATTTTGAACCCAACCTAACCTAAACTTTTTTAAAAATTATTCCTCATGATTAAAGCAGTTATTCCGGTATATTTAAGGAATGGAAGGAGATGAAGTTCTGGGAAGGAAAAGGGTATGAGGGTTGGGTAGGAATCTGGGGTTCAGTGTGTCTAGATCATCCGCAGCCAAGACCTAGTACCCCATGAACCCGGGCACCCCTGCTAAGTCACCAAATGTAGCAAACCACTTGGGGTGACCTATGGCAGAGGTGTTGGTTATCCAATAAATGGTTCCCGGGGCGGCGGTACCCATTCCCGCCTCCCAAATTCACAATAGTGTTATTCTGATTCTTAGTATAACCAAACTCGATAATTTGATTCAGTTGATCGTGCAACCTTCATAGACACATTATTCATTTGAAAAACGCGGTTTTCAAAAAAAATTATGTCAATATTTTCCACGTTGTTTGAAAATCATCGTTCTAAATTCCCTGAGTCAGAATAATCTAAAATGTCTGTAATATATTTTCTTGCACCACCGTAGTTCTGACCGTGCTTAAATTACACCAAGAATTTACATTTCATTTCAAGAAACGGTGTACATACTTGGTGAAAAATACGGGGTCCGCCAAATAACTTTTTTTTTTTGAAAATGCTATAAAAAAAAACTACTGAATATTTTCTCAAATTTCTTTTTTTATTTATAAGTACAATCCTTCCGGTTAATAATGGAAAATAATTTCATTCAAATGGCTGCCTCGGCTGGCCATGCAGTAGCCTACACGATCGGTCCAATTTTTAAGCACATTATCGATTGTGTGCAGCTGTATTTCACCAATGGCTTCACGAATATTGTCCTTTAAAGCGTCAATTGTCTCTGGCTTGTCGGCGTAACATTTATCTTTGAGGGCACCCCACAAATAATAGTCCAACGGTGTCAAATCGCAGCTCCGAGGTGGCCAAACGACATCAGCTCTGCGGCTGATAATGCGATCTTCAAAAACAGGGCGCAAAACATCGAGTGTAGCTTCGGCTGTGTGGCACGTAGCGCCGTCCTGTTGAAACCAAATGTTGCCAATATCCTCCTCTTCAATTTTTGTTCACAAAAAGCCATTGGTGAAATACAGCTGCACACAATCGATAATGTGCTTAAAAATTGGACCGATCGTGTAGGCTACTGCATGGCCAGCCGAGGCAGCCATTTGAATGAAATTATTTTCCATTATTAACCGGAAGGATTGTACTTATAAATAAAAAAAGAAATTTGAGAAAATATTCAGTAGTTTTTTTTTTATAGCATTTTCAAAAAAAAAAGTTATTTGGCGGACCCCGTATAATGGCAAAATGTTAAATTACTTACAAATTTCGTTCAAATGAATTTTGGAAGTGATTCAGTCAAGTTCGGGCTGTCATTATTTAAAAAATAAAACTACTTTTTATTGACTATAATATAAAACATTGCACGTACTTACAAAATATTATGGTTCCATTTAGGGTGCTTCAAAAACGATGAAAATAATTTAATTAAAGCATGTTTTTATTGGCTGCTGTCTTTATTTAAGATTGCAAGATTCAACTCGAACTAAATACCATCTAGATAGTGTCAGGATAAATGTATCCATTTTATTTAATATGCGACGGGTAGGGGTATGTTTAACATATCTGTGGCTTATTTAGTTAGGCATGAAGTGACATGTTTAGTCTGCAGAATTGCAATCATTGCCCTAAACGTCATGTAATTTCGAAACGATGAAAACGTCAGGTATTTCGAAATTTCTCATTGATCAAAGGTACCCATAAAATTTATTTAAATGAAAAAAAAGTGCACATTTTTTGGCCATTGAAAGCATTTACACGGGAAATTAAAAAAAGGCGAACTTTTACTATTTGAAGCTGCCTATTGTGTTATATAATCCTTAAAAAAACAGGGAATTTAACTTGCTTATTCGATTTTTTGCGATTTTCGAATTGTCTGCAAAAGTAAGCCAAAAATATGTGATGAAGATTCACCACTACTCACCGCATGTTGCACTAGTTTTCGGATATTATTTATACTAAGGTTAGGTAGATGCCTACTTAATCGCTTTTTTGAACAAAAAATCTTTTTTTTTTAATTTGAACTATTTTTTTATACATCCTACGGATCGGATGGACGTACCTACTCATAAATAAC
The DNA here is from genome assembly GCA_951813805.1 of Limnephilus auricula. Classification (NCBI taxonomy): domain Eukaryota; kingdom Metazoa; phylum Arthropoda; class Insecta; order Trichoptera; family Limnephilidae; genus Limnephilus; species Limnephilus auricula. The sequence continues at coordinate 25,091,030 of OX638393.1, forward strand.
ATTATACTGTACCTAAAATAAAAGTAGATAGTGTAATACAGTACTGGGTAGAGGTCACGTGCCACCGGCTGGCTTGGCAAACCTCTTGCGTGGATATTAACACGAAGCTGGATTTCCCGGTAGAATTTCACGCCGGAATTGACGTTAATCGAAATGTGCAACCAATCGTGACTCTATCCCTTAATCAAATAGACTTGTATTTAATTCCATTAGGCGAAGAAAAATATTTGTAACTCGTTTCGAGGGGGCCGAGTGCTGGAATTTCAGAAGAGTTTATCGAATTATGAGACTTTATATCATTTTGTACGTGAATACCGCACCCATCCTCCTGAGGTCGGTGAGACTATGGCATCCACAAATGGGATATGTTGTGTAGCTGAAGGTAGTGGGGGAGACAAGGCGGGGAAGTACCAGGCTATTCAGATCTGGTCATGCTTTTAGTCTTCTGCTATCTCCCTTCACTTCCCTGTGCCCAGGGTGGTTATTGTTTGCTTCCACATATTTCAGGAAACTTAGTTTCAAACAGGTCTCAAATGTAGTCTTAATATGAAGTAACTCTTTAGTGTTCGGTTATTCATTTTCTGAACGGATGATGGCTTCCTACTCCAAATCTGGTATGCAAAGGAGTCTGACAGATATTAATGCCATTTCCACCAGTTACCCTTCGATTTATTTGGGTAGTACCCAGCATGCGTTTGATGATTTAGCAGGGGTGCCCGGGCTCATGGGGTGAGATTGTCCAGGCTGCTGTGTAGAGAGCCGGATTGAAATAGACTGATTTAGGGAGATCCTTTGAAAATTCCAGCTGAACGCTTGACTTATATCCTACCACCACACAAGTCTGTTACTCCTGGACAGATTGGTCTTCACATTTCTACACATCGCTCATTTTTTTTCCTTGCCAGAACATCCTCTCCTTCTTTTCCGTAAAAAGAACACACGAAATTATCCTCATCTGAATTTTACCCGCACATGTCTAAATGTAAGAGGTAGCACACTATCATTACAAATAAATATAATGGTTTAAAACTCAATTACACACACATTTAATAGTTTATTAAAGTTTAATTAGATTGATTTCAGTTCACATGTTAATAATTTTCATAACCTAAAACACATACAGCCTTACTAAAAAAAAAAAACACTCCGCGGCCGTTAAACGGTGTTTTTGTGAATCTTTAGATTTGGCAACGCCGTGTTTTACTCGTTTAAATTGGAGTTTTAATAATAATTCGTTAGGAGGTGTGATTGATGCGCCTGCGCATTGCTTTACCGCTGAAAAAAATAGCCGCAAATGCAGAAGAAAGTCGGTCGCGATTGTTTGTGTGATTAATATGATGTTTTCGTTAATGATTTCAATATTTATGACTAATTCGCACCTATATTCATGTAATCAATATATTTACTATTAATTTGTGTTGTTTTTCGTTAGTTTAAGTCAAATTGTGACGCAAAAATCGTGTGTTCTAAATTGAGCTGTCAGAAAATGGTTCTGTAGGTTATATTCAGAAATAATTTGCATTTTAAGATCTTTATTTTATTATAAATTCTTGAAAGTGATGTTTTTTGGTGACTGAAATGTCTAATACATATTTTAGTAAACGTATCAAAGAAATTAATGTCTTAAGATGTGCAAGCAATGTATTCAAACGTGAGTTTTTTTAATGTAAATTTTTGGAAATGAAAAGCGAATTTCAAGATTTTTTTATATTTTTTTATTGTGTGAAGGAGTAAAATGTGAGGTGACAGTTTTATTTCAAAATCATTAAATAAAAGGACTGTGTTTTTTGAATTTTGAATTTTTAATAGAAAGTGTTTGGGGTAAGTGAGTTTTTTTTTTCAACTTGATGTTTGAAGCTTAAAATACTACAATTTTTAAACGTTTAAGTATATTTTAGATATGAAAATCTTAAAGGTAATTAAATTTTGGTTCTAAAATGGTATTTGTTTTTACGACATCTCAAAAAATAATAAATATATAGGATATTAAAAAAAAAATCGAAATTCGTTGAAAATTACAAATGGAACAAATATATACAACAGATAAACTACCCTCCTTGGCCGTGTAAGCAATGTACATATCTTTCTATGAACAATTTTTTGTCAGTTCTTAATTAGTAACGATTCTTCATACATGGTTGTTTGACCATTGTACAAATTTTTCAGAAAGTTTATTAGTAAGGCTGGTAAAATGGCGACGTTGTCAGATCAAAACCATATATTTTGTTTAGTAAGAATTTGAAAAACGAAATGTACAGACTTTACACAACGTGCTACAGAAACACCGTTTAACGGCCGCGGAGTGTTTTTTTTTAGTAAGGCTGATAGTGTTACAATGGCGCCCAACGTGGGTATCTATGAACAGCTAACATATTTTTTTTTATTAAAAATGAAATCTTTTTCATTTATTGTAGCGTTCCTTTTAGTATTTCAACCTCTCTTGTATGACGAATTCACATTTTTTTCACTTTTTTACGACTTCCGCAATTCCGCAAACTTTAAATGCAATCATAATTTGAATATAATAACCATTCCGCCGACAATTCTGAAGTTTTGCAAGTATAAGAGCATTAAAGCTGAATACCTCAGTCGTTGTCTCTACTTATTATTTTTGCGGATAAATAAAGCTGTTTGAGCAGTTGTTATGTTCGTTTGAAAGCCACTTTCGGTTCGTTGTTGCGGGAGACAAGAGACAAGAGCGTGGTGTCTAACTAGACTGCCGATGCTGTACGAAAACCGCAATTCAATTCTCCTGTCCCAGAGGGATGTAATCATAAAATGGTAAAGCATTCCAAGAGAACTTACGTCCCTAATAAAAACGACACTCCGGTACAGGTAATAACTTACACTAGCGGAGCCTGGCGTCCATGGGGAACGGAAGACCGTCTATCAAAAATATTCCCTAAAAAGTCGCCCAAGAGATGTACGTAATGTATTTCCTTTCCATAAGGTATTTCGCTAGCGTCCTCCATTTGTATGCCGAGTGGCGGTTTGCCTACATATAAAATAATAATTTATGCGCGATAACGAATATCGTCCCGAGTGCCGATTTTTTACTTCTTTCGATTCTGAAGGCATCGTGCATAATAAATATTTTTACTTTTCAATAATGGAAGACGAATGAGATAATTCAGAGAGTAAGCACAATGCCTTCAAGTTCTTTGGAATTTTGTTTTGGCATCTATTTTCTTGGCATCCTCCAAATAAAAATACAAGTAAGGCGAGCTTTTATTAGAGCATTTGATAAGAATTCTTCACGGAATCAAAATAACTGTATATAATAAGATAATAGGTAAGTTGCTATTTGAAATATGATAATAATTTTTAATTTGGGATCCTGAGGGTTGCTAGCTAAATTTGTATCAAATAATAAAAAAATAATTTATCTGTGTATTTCTGTAATTGTTGTTATTTAAATATCTATGACTACGATATTTAATCCGTGTTTTTCAGGGTTAACAGGGTTTAAAATAAACAAGTGTTTTTTTTCTTCTTTTCTTAAGGTTCGTCTACACGCAAAGACAAATCAGTTTGTGCAAAATCACGGTAGGTACACTATTCGGCATCCAGACGACAGCCATTTGCATGCTCAAACAGTTAGTGCAAAAGTCACAAATCGCTTGCTGAGGGTTGGTTTGTACTATGTCCACAAAAACTCGTATTGAGAAAACGAGGTTTGAAGTTTAAAAATATTATATTTTTGTTTCTTTACTTCAAACTAATTGTTATAACTAATAATACAAAATACAAAGTAATCTTACCTATAAGTAAAAGAACAACACAATTAGTTGAATTTTTATTTGAATAAAAGCATAATCAAGAACGTAAAAGGACACTTTTTTTAAACAAAATAGCAAAAAAATTCATGTTGGTTTGCACCATGACCATATTTAAGTTGGTTTATATTATATCCATACCCAGGGCGGAGATAGACCAAACCAAAATTAATTTCATCCTTTGGCACATTAAATAACAATAATTTAACATTCACATACATAAGGTTTTAATAAATAATAATTAAATAAAAAATGTTAAAAATTCTCCATTAGAAATTAGAAAATTTAGTATTTTCGTATGAATAAATAAAATGTTTGGAGTAATCAAACATTAGTAATTTTTACACACACGTACAAAAGGTTTTAATAAGTAATAGTAAAAAATTAGTATTGCCCAATGGACATAAATCCTCATTTTTTTGTAATTACTTTGGAGAGAGAACAAAAAGTGATGTTCAAAATGTAAGTTTCAAATGACGTGCAAAATGTAAACCAGTTGCAAATTTGTTTTTTTTTTGGTGTGTGGATATAGATAAAAAATTATTAATATTACTGCATTCACAGTTAAAAAAAAACATAAATGGACATAGTACAAACGAACCCTGAGCCGGCGAAATATTGATTAACATTTACTTGCAAATTAAAGCAAATTGAATTTACTAAAGTTAATGTTCGTGCACGCCTTGATTTTAAAAAAATGTCCTGATAAATTTTCATACAAAAATTATGTGTAAATTCTATTTGAATATTTTATAAGTCTAAAATGATAATAAGAAAAATATTTTTTCATGAAAAGTTCGGTGAAGTCATAAAATAAAAATACTAAAACTGCTTGCCTTGGCGGAGAAATCTGCCAATTTTTCCCTTTAAAGTTGCCGGCTTACATTGTGTGGAAATATTGCAACTGGTATTACGTAAAGCTTTCCTGCCAATGAAACGAGCTATTGATCTGTGGGATTAGACCCGTCGATGTCGGGATAGGGGATGGGAAGGGGAGGGAGAAATCACTTTACATTGAAAATTCTAAAGTAACATCAGTGTTCACATTAGAGCTTTGGACCCGAAAGCAAAAGAAAGCGCAAGAAAGCGCGTGAATGCCGTGATTTGAGATTAGACTTCGAAAAAGGTGACTCGTACAAACTGCGAGGGTACTTATGGATAAGTCTACGGGATTGGCGTTAATTTTAATTATGTATTACGGGTGTGAATATTTTAACAAACATGCCATATAGAACATCATTACCTGGGAGCAGTTTCGTGCTACAGCAGAGATTAGATTAAAGAAAAATTATTGATTTATCTTGTTGTCGAAAAACATAATATATCTACTTTTTTTTAGATTCTCAGGAGTTTGGATCGTCGCACCACATTAAATTAATATACTTTATAGTAATGGCAAAGAAGTAAGTGTTACCTTTTTAGCTCCTTTTATATAGTGTCAAAAAAGTATGTGGTAAATTTCATGTTAATTAATTTTTCTGCACTTTAAAGATCTACCTAGCATTCCGTTCCTTCGACTTTTGGGAAAAATATTTTGTTTTAAATTTGTTACACACATTGGTTCTTCAATCTCCGCAAAATCACTTTGTGGCGTCATTTTTCATAAAATGATTTTTCTTTTTTTTTTAAATATTCATCTCTAAAATTTATATTCATATTACTTAACACTTATATTTATAATACTTTATTTTTGTTGTTTAAACAACCTGATTGTCTTTTGTTAATGTAATGTTTACATATTCTAAAATAATTTTTATATTTCATTTTATATAATTGTTTTTTATGATATTTCTATGTAATTAATCTCCACTCCCTATAGTATTTTTGTCTATAGTTCTTATTTATCTATATTTGTTTGTTTCTTTTGTTATTTTTATTCATGTTCTTACTATCCTGACGAAGAAACCATCGGTTTCGAAACATGTAGGTAATTGTGATTATACAGGGTGTTAAGGTACGTACTTGCGTTACTTTAACCATTGATTCCTGACATTAATTGGAGTAAAAAATGTAAATAAAATGTTGGTCTCCGGTGACATTTTTGATTTTTTTTTTCTAAATAACATAAAAAATAGTGGGTGTTGGGTACTTGGGGGCGGGGTAAGTGGTGGGGCAGTAACTCGGCTGAATGACCAATAAGGTCATGTGAAAGATTTTTTTTTTTTAATTGTCTTAAAAAAGTCACCGGAGACCAAAATTTCATTTACATTTTTTACTCCAAATAATGTCAGGAATCACTGCTCAAAGTAACAAAAGTACGTACCTTAACACCCTGTATAAGCGGTGCATACCAAGTTATTTGTTTAATTTAAGTACATATATTAATTTATTTATATATTTACATTTGTTTCTAAGGAACATTTTTATTTTACAATATGTGTATAATATGTGGTTAATAAGTTGGGCCAAAACGATAGGAATTTTTATTGTGTCTTAAAACTAATTAGTAGGTAAAGGGGAGGGGGAGAGGAATATACGATAAGGATAGGAGATACTCCCGATACATTCCTTACTCACGTATAAGTTTATGGTCGTACGCATTACTTAAGGTATGATATTCATAAATATTATTTTTTATGGTGGAAATTTACTACTGGCACGGTTATTGGTAAACGAAGTATGTGGAATTTACGACTATTTTTAAAACATAATATCTGTCAGCAAGATAGTGTAGGATATTTTATATTGAGTTAACGTATCGTAGTTCGGCTAATGTAATAATCGGCTAAATTTTCAACACTTAAATTAATAGTGTTGTGGTGATTTATTTTTGAGGTATTATGCCGTGTTGCACTACCTCCAGTGCCCATCATCAGGGCAATCCTGATGATGGATACCGTAACGCTGTTCGAAAGGTTGGCTAAAGAAGGAGGTAGCGCATCACGGGATTATAATACAAAAATGTCCTGATGATGGATACCGTAACGCTGTTCGAAAGGTTGGCTAAAGAAGGAGGTAGCGCATCACGGGATTATAATACAAAAATAAATCACTAAAATTAAATTAATGTTTAATTGCAAAATCTTCGATAGGTCTGAAGCCCCAAAATACTTGAAAAATACCCCTGTTCCAAAAAATTACGAAATTTCCCTGTCTAAATAAACCGATTGCAATATTTAGAGAACATGTAGTAGATCTGCCGGTATTTCAATTAAAGATGTTCCGTTTCATTTATGTGAAATTGTGTCATTTAGTGTCATTTATCGCTTCGGCACTGGTGTACAGATGGGTAGTACGCCAAACGCGCGAACATCATTTGTAGGTACATGGTTGACAATTTGTCACATAAAAATGGATCGTTTTTGAGACTTGTTCTTATGTTTCCTCCCTTATTTTACACGGGTTTCTTCAAGAACCATATTCACTCCTTTCTCTTGTCAAAAAGAAACACAACACAGCACCCCCAAAGATGATATAGATCGTGAAGGAAAATGTTTTCCTCGGGGCCGCCCGTGTGGAAATAATATATAAAAAATGCAGCCAAAATTTCTGAATTATTATTCTGTACTGTAATGTGGATAACTTAAAACGTATTTTTCGGGTCAACCGGCAAAGCTTTCAAAGTATCAATTTCTCGTTTGCCTTCATGGAAACCAAGAATTGATCCTGAAGTTATTATGCGCGGTTCTCTTTGAGGAATAATCGGTTTAAATTTTCTTTTTGAACTCAAAACTATTCTAGCTCGCTTCTTAAAACCACAAACGTTTTAATCAAAGGTCCTCGACATTATTAAGCTCGGAAATACTCGGCTATTATATTTATGGACCGCTTATATTATATCCAATCACGTCAATTTAATTCATGGGAAATAAATGGCAGTTACCATTAATTCCGAATTTATGGAATTAGTCATCATCGGTTGATAAGTTTATAATCTGTTCCAACTTGCAAGCTTTAATAAAAATCGATTTTTTGTAAGTTTCTCTTTAATAATTGGAAATTTTCAATTTTTTTATGGGTTTTGAAAATTTGTTTTAATTAAAAAAAAAAATAAGTTCAGTTGAAATTTAAAAGAACGGAATCATTATTTTAGATAAAAAAATAATAGATTAAAAATCCTAAAATACAATTTTTCTTACAATCAAATTTTTTTACAATCTTAAATATAAGTCATTGGTGTATTTTATTTATTCCTCTAGGTATTGTTTGGAAGGTACGTGTTTATATACAGGTTGTTAAGTGACTTACTTAACCAATTATTCATGACATTATTTGGAATTAAAATTAAAAATGTTAATTAAATTTTGGGTCGCCGGTGACATTTTTGATGTTTTTTTTTGTTTTTTTTTTAATCAATTTAAAACTTAAAATATCAGTAGATATTGGGCAGGTGGGGCTGAGTGACCAGTTATGACCCGTGGAAGAATTTTTTGTTTTGATTTTTTCTTACATTAGCTCCATACAGGTGGTCCTGAGGAAAATAATTGCTTTCGGCGTTTGTCATCTTTGGGGACGCTCTGTGGAGGGTCTTTTTAGGAAAATAAGTTCTGGGAAGGAAAAAGGAGTGAGGGGTGGGTAGGAATAGAAAGTCAATGCTTCCAGGAGTGACGGACGTATGAATTCATCTCTCCCACTGCGGTGCAAGACAATGGGTCGAGAGTTCGGCTGGAGAAGTCAAAAGGTCTCACTCAACCAGTCTCTACCGATCTTGCCCTCCACGCACTAGGTGGGTAAACGCATCTGCCGCCAAGACCTAATCAAACCTCAACCAACGAACCCAGTCACCAAACGTGGCGAATCACTTTGTTGGTTATTCAATAAATGGTTCCCGAGGCGGCGGTACCCATACCCACCTCCCAAATATAATTTAATTGTTTTCTTGTAAGATTTTTTTTTTAAATTCACCCGAGACGAAAATATCATTTTTAATTATTTGATTCAAATAATGTCAGGAATCCTGGTTGCGTTTCTTAACACCCTGTATAGATGTAATCAGATTGATTGTAAAACTGGTTGCGTTTCTTAACATCCTATATAGATCTAATCGGATGAATATTGCAAATGTTCATAGGGCTTTTAACTGATTTGATATGTATAGTCAAAGTCTTACATTTACCAACGCCAGCGAAACTATGCAAAGTGCCGTCCAACTTCACGGTCGTCGGACAGTGACCATTAAGGCTTCTGCCCACTACACCGTTCCATACCATGACCATACTATGAACGTATCAGCCACGAAATAAACACGCTACGCCCTACTATGCCCACTAGAACGTGCTAACACCGTATGATACGCGTACGTAACGGGTTTAGTGACCGTATGATACCCGTATACACCGGGGTTACTGTCCGTACCATCCCCGTTCAATAGGCGTACGGTTCTAAAAAAAAGAAAAATTGAGGGAGAATACTGGACGTTATTTAAGCAACTAGTTGATGATGAAGCAAAATTTTATACGTACTTTCGTATGACATCATTCCAATATAATGAATTATTAAGAAATATAGAAAATATTATCACTAAAAGAATAAAACATTATCACTACTAGAACGGGGATCATAACACCGTCGCGGGCCATGCATAGAGCGAACCGGCACCTGCAAAATATTTTCATCGAGAATTCGCCGTCAGTCCGGTCATGGTATGCGACGGTGTTGGTCGGTGACGGGACGGGCTAGTGGGCAGGCAGCGTTTCATAGTGATCGATACAAAGAATATTTTTTTGCATGTGCCGCTACAGTTACGGTCATGGTATGGAACGATGTAGTGGGCAGAGACCTTTATAAAAAACTAAATAATATTACAATGGAGTACTTACTTTAGCATGTGTATCATTATATTTGTCTTTTTTGTTATTATTATTGTCTTCTTTTTGACAACGAAACATCTAACAGCTGACATCCAACTGCGTATTTTATCACGTGCTCCCCTACAAAGTATCTGAATGTGAAAATACCTTAATGAATATCAGTGCAAGATATTGTAATTTTATAAATTGTAGACGAATTTTAGTTTATTGTTTAGGTAATCAATAAATCACAAAACCCGTGTCCAAATCTTCAAGGCCGTCCGTAAATAAATTTCTTGTTATTTTCACTTCAAGAGGTTTTCAACTCGAGATGAGTGATTTCGTCTTGTGATTTTAAATGTATATACATTGATTTTCTGTTATTGAAGCGTAAACAAATGATCTTAATTTACTCTTTTGAAAGTTTTTGAAAATTGTTATTTGTGATTGAAACAATATTGAATGATTGTTTATAGAGAAAGATCTTAAATGAAAAGTCAGTAAATTTAAACCAGAAAATCTGAGTTTTGAAATTACAAAATATCTCAAACTTGTGTTTTGAAGTCATGAAATTGGAACAGATGTCGAGAATATCTGTATTTATGAAACTTTTTCAATTTTTTGTTGTTAATTCTTTCAATCATCATTTCTGTTGTGAGCTAATTAAAACAATTGAAGTAAAGCAAAACAAGATTCCCTTTTTTTATTTTTTCAACTTTTAAATAATGAAAAAAGCTACATAAGCGAAACCAGGTAGTCATATTGCTCATAAACAAATAAATTGAAAAATTTGCAAAATTGAAAAGTCATAATTTTGGAAAAAATTAAGCTAATAATTTGGCTTGAAAATCCCTTTAGTACTGGACCCGGACATAATGGGACGCAGAAGGTGCGGACGCTGATATACGGAACAAGTTTCCGATTAATACACATTTAATGAAAGGAAAGATCGAAACACTGCGCAGAGCAGCGACCCATATAAAAACAGTTTTACTTACTTCAACATCTTGATATTATGTTTGCTCGCACATGTTCTTTCGAATCCACAATTCAAATCCACACCCTTCGGAATATGAGACTGTGTGTATTGAATTTAAAAGGATATCAAATGGCAAAAAAGTATATTTGTTTGCAGCCCTCCTCGGTCGTGTGGTTCCTTTGATATCGCTTTCATTCGACAAGATATACCGCTCAGCCAGAATCAGAATCTGCGGAGAATATTAAATTTGGCACCGGTGAAGGCATTGTATCCGGGGGCAGAAGCGCGAGGAAGCCATGCGAATAGCATATTTGAACCGCGACGAATAAAAAAGAATTATTTATTTCCAATCTTGGAATCAGTTGCAGATCCCCGCAGATGGGAAACTTGCTGAAAGCCGCTTCCGCGCTTCCCGTAGGAAATGTTCGCGAAGTTGTCAAAGAACGTATTGTGATGCCGTTACATGCTAATCCATCCCTGATATATTTTCCTTATTCAGTTGCCGCTATTTGGATTCTTTGAGATGATACCATTCGCTCCTGATTCACTGGCGTTAAGCTAAAAACGAAACCTTTCAATAATATTGTGCGAATTCGACGGCGGTTTTTAACACGATTCTCTTCGGTACCATTGTTGTCACCTATTGTTTATACTTTTTGAGAGGACCTAATCGCATTCAGTAAGTATTTCAGTGAAATATATCTAGGATCTACACTAGTTTAAATTGTATTGGCAAAATCTGTTTTCTTAAAGTTTTTGTGTACCTTCTTCTGTTTTTTTTATTTATAATATATTCCGCCACACAGTTATTGAGTTCAAATATAATAAATCTTTGATCATAAAATTACAAAAATTTATATTCGTGATTTTACCTTAAGATGAAACCTGATGGTGGAGAAATTTGAAAAATAGATTTTACTAAATTGTTGCTGTCACTGCTGCTCTTACTCCACCGGATATTGAGCGAAAGGGACAATGCACCTCGGGCTACTAATACCTAACTAAAATCGAAGTTTTGTATTTCCCACTTTTCTCCTCCAAAAGTAGACTGATTTTCAATTTGTTTTACCAACTACATAAAAAAAAACTATTTTATGTCTGTACGTTTTGGTGTTTTTTAAATAACATTGTCTAGTTTGTATACTGAACGTCTTTTGACGGCGTTTAAACCAGTCAATTGTATTGATTTTTGGAAGGTCATCATAACTTCTATAAAAAGTAACTTATAAAAAAAAAACAAAAGTACCGACACGCTAGTAGTTGATATCTATTTTATGTAAAAATAATATTTTCTCTAGGGTTAAAATCCAGAAAGATATATAGGGAATACGTTTGTACGGAAAAATCACCGCCTGGTATCCCCATAAGTGCTCTTTAAATGATATGAAACTGTATTCACTTTAAAAAATAATTGTACATAGACTTAACTAGGCTTTATTAAATTAAAGATTAGTTAAACATACACATGTATTTAAAATCACAAGTTGTGTAAAATTATCCAACAACGCTGCATTTTTTCAGTTCCTGAATAAAACGATTAATAACAAAGCGTTCGGTCACAATTTTTCACATCAATCGTGAAAAAGGTCCGTAAACTAGATCAAACATTATAGTAACATTTAACCTAAAACCCTCTACCTACGAAAACTGTTCATCTGGATTGAGTTTTTTCAACTGGTGGTAGCGAAGCGTATCAAATACTTTTGGCATTTTATATGTCTGTAAATTTGTTCAGGTTCTCGTTCAAGATGGTGGCCATGTTGGATACTAACTAGTTCGCATGATCCTGTGGTTCTTAATTTGGTTCCTACTCGTACTAAGAGTTGTCAAATTGGAATAATCGATATTGCGGTACCTACCGGACTGAAGAATGTTTGAAAATAGAATTGTCATTGAGATGGTGACATTGCTTAAAAAAAGTACTTATTTGAAATTAATAAAATATAAGGCGATCCGCTCACTGAGGCAACTGAAAACTGTCCACTGGCAACTGTCTTTATATGACAATGTGATGGCCCGTACACTACAAAATCACTCAAAAATCCGTTGCCAATGGTAACGCAAGCGGTGACTCGCGACTCGCACTGCTGATTGCCGTGGCCGGCCGTTGCTAATTGCCAGCTGTCAGTTGATTGTTCTTCGTCTATGGTTAAACAAGCTTTTTGACCAATCAAGACATGGAAACCAGCCGGTTTTAGTTTGTTTTCAGTTGCCTCGTCAGGTGGAGCGCCTTACGAAAATATGTATGGATCATAATTAGTTATTAGGTTATAAGGTAGGTATTTGAGTAGGTAGGTACTTAGAACCCAATTTAATAAGGAATTTTTTGGTTTGATTTATTAAATAAATGAAAATTAGAAACATACTTTTTTGGACACGACGCCTACTGTTCAGAGAACTACTAGTATATTCAAATACGAACATAAGGTTTTTATGATTAAGTTAAACGAAATTTAAATTTCACTTTATTAACATAAATAAATATAATGTAGTAAAATATTTTTTTTTTATATACTTTTCTCTGTTTATAAAGTGTATGGAAGGTTAGGTTAGGTTATGTTAGGCTACCTAGGACTTCGGTATCATATTTCAAATTATTTCCAAGCATTTACTCTCCCAATCGCGGTATCGTGAGAATCGCCCGTAAATGTTCTACGTAAAAAGGTTTAGCATTATATTGCGTGATTCGTAATTTTTTGCGTAAGTTAATTTACTGAGAACGATTTCTAAATGAAAAATAAATGCTTGTTACGCGTAAAATATACCGTGGCTTATTTTTTGCTAACGATACCGTATTTGAAAACCTATTACTTTTTAGGTATTTATAAAAAATCCATTTAGCCGGAAAGGAAAACAAACAATTACTATGGGCAGAGATTTAAAATAATTAATTCATATTTTAAGTATTACCTTTTTATCGTTTTTTTTACAAATAACGTAGGTTTCTATTAGGTGAAAAGTTTCCTTAAAAAGTACCTACATAGACTTTATTCGTTGAAAATTACATAATAAATTCTAGTTAGAAGAAAAATTATAGGATGTAACCGATGTAACATCGTAAACTAAGAAATGTCATTTAATTAAATTAAATTAAATTTTTCATTCTTGTAGATTCTCAGTCAGTTACTGTAAACAGTAAGCGCCTCCGCCCACTCAGGCAACTGAAAACTCTCAACTGCCAACTGTCTTTGTATGACAATGTGATGGCCCGCACATACACTATCACACAAAACCCCGTTGTCAATGGTAACGCAAGCGGTAACTTGCGACTTGCTCTACTGGTTGCCCTGGGCGGCCATTGATAGTTGCCAACTGTCAGCTGATTGTTCTTCTTCTATGGTTAACCAAGCTTTTTGACCAATCAAGACAGAGAAACAGACGGTTTTAGTTGGTTTTCAGTTGCCTCAGTGGGCGGAGCGCCTTATTATCTACTTCAAACATTATAATTTCTTAACTTTTTTTTATTTAAAGGCTTTACTCCCCAACTCAAACACGAGAAATGTTTTCTCTGTTGAGTTGAGTAGTTTGTTAAACAAAAAACTATTTTTAAATTGCTTTTAAGAACCAACTGTATTTATTTTCTAAATCTTATGTATATGTATTTTAAATAATAAAAAAAATGTCACTCGTACAAAATCTAAAAAAAATTATACATTTCAAAAATAGAGTAAAACTAACCACATTTTTCACAATTAGGTACCTAAATACTTTATCGCTTATCGGGATATAAATTTACTCCGATTATTTTTTTTCCACAGCTTTTGAAAATATCTAATTGCCTAAATATTCTAAATTATTTAATTAAATAAGAAATAATGTTTTCTTTAGAAATTCATTGTTCGTTGCTAATCCAATATATATAAATCTCGTGTCACGGTGTTTGTGGTCGTACTCCTCCGAAACGGCTCGACCGATACTTATGAAATTTTTTATGTATATTTGCTAGGTATGAGAACAGGTCGTAAAGTATATTTCATAACGCGAGATCTAGCTTTATGAAATTTGCATAAAAATGTTAAAAATTTGGGGGAATCCGGGAGGAGCGGAGAGGAATTAAGAGGGAAAGGGGTTCGCGGGAGGGGGGACAAGGGGAGGGTGAAGGTGGCAGAGGTGGAAGGGGAATGCGTGAGGGGGGTCGCGGGGGTCGCAAAATGGAGTCCTGGGAGAGCGGAGGGGGAAGGTGAAAGTGGAACGCGGGAGGGGAAGGAGTCGCGGAAGGGGTAGAGTTGGCGGAAGGGGAACGGAATGAATGGGAAAGGACACGCAGAAAGAAACAATTTATTTATTTAAGTGGCACTGCAACGCACGCCGGGTATCAGCTAGCTTGGTATAAAAAGAGCAAACTGTAAGCTTATGCATTGAAAGTTTAATATTTGATATTTTAATATTTTACTGACACTGACTCGTTTTCGATAGAAGGGCAAAACTATTTCTCATCTTCCGTTGAGCTCACTTCGCTCACCTCGCTTAGTTCTCGCACGGGCAGTGGAAGGCAAAAATCTATCATCTTAGCGACTCTTTCTTGGTGGAAGGTCTTTCCCATTCGCGGTGGAAGGCGTGCTTTAGAATCATAAAATATTTGTTAGCTAAAAAATTAGCTTGAAAACACAAAAAAAAATTTACTTTTCAAAAGCTCATAAATAGGTATTAGCGTTACTGTATCCACGTGAGTTAAATAAATAAATAAAATAAAACGACATTTTACGCGTTATACTTCATTTCTCCCATTACGATGTAATTTCTTTGATTGCCCGCTGTATTGTAGTTTGTCGTTGATTGATTGGATACTTCTGAGGAAATGTTTGTGTAAATAGGTCACCTTCGTTACTATCGCTCATAGTGGTTAAACGTTGTTACGGAATATTCGTACAAAAATTGTAATGAAAAGCGCCTTTATTCAAATAATCTTGATTTTACAAACGCTCTGATAACATTTGTATCCTAAAACTAGTTTTGTAATGATTCAATTCTATTAGCCCTTTTTTGTTTTCATTCTGCCGAGGAGTAATTTGGCAGACATGTTTTTTAATTTTTTTTTTTTTATTGAAAATTTTTACAGGTACGTAAAATAATAAAAGGTACATAAAATACTTAAAGGTATATAAATACTATTGTTAGACACCAATATTATAGAATTATTGAATTTTTGTTGTCGTTGAGTGTTTTTTTATAAATATTTAACCCCTCAAATTTCGCCTTTGCAATAAAATCCAAATAAATGGAATATTTCTGAATATATATGAGAACTGAAAAGTGTTTTTTATAAATACGTTTATAAATGTTATTAATAGAAATAAAACTATTAATTTTGACATATTAAAATTTTACAAACCTAAAAAGTTTAAAAAATGGCTCACCTTACGTTTTTTCTATCGAAAAAAGAAAAACACACACTTTTTATATTATATTAGTATTACAAAATTTATTACCAGTACTTTTTTATCGTTTCAAAAAAATAAAATAAAAACAAATTCTAGAAATTTTACATTTTTTTCTCAAATTGCTACCATAAATTTTGGTTTCATAGATGTACACATTGATTTTTTTACAGAGCGGGGAGTTTTCTCTTTCTGATACCTTTAAGATCATATTTCTCACCATGACAGTAAGGGAGATACAACGATTTACCTATTACCATTGACATCTATGTGAGACCTATGTGAGCTGGGACAAAAATGGTATCCTGAGATGAAACGGGTTAATATGCATTAAAATAGTTATTGCAAGAAATGATCTAATAAATTTAATTTATAAAAAAACATTGTGTATTTATTAGTGTTTATGAAATCATAGAATTTTTGGCACAAAAATCTTTGAAATTTATAAAAAAATTAAAACATAACAAAATAACCATAACTTTGCGTTCTTCCTATTTAAAATAACTACTGTTCATAAATCTACTAGTTTTAAAAACTGTGTATTGCTGCAAACATCAACGATAAAAGTCACTACCTTTACGTATTATTTTGTATATTGGGTTGATAACATTTTTTTTCATTTCATTCCTGGAAGACCTATTTATGTATTGGACCATTAATTTATTTAGCTTAATGTGTCAACATCATTTCAGATACTAATTGAAACTAAGAGTATGGATATTGGAGAGACGGCATGTGAAGTGTGCCCGCGCGCTCCAAGTGTGCCTTTTCGAGAATTTTACCCAAACGGCTTACATTGGCTGCTGGTTTTTGGCCGTTTAATACGTTCCGACAGCAGCCATTTTACATGGTGACAGCCAATGTCAGCCGTGTGGGTAGAATTCTCGAAAAGGCACACTTGGAGCGCGCGGGCACACTTCACATGCCGTCTCTCCAATATCCATACTCTTAGAATTGAAAACATCCATTAGCTTGAGTGTCTGTATTTTGAATATTCATGAGTCCTTTCTTCAAATTTCGCAAAATCACTTTGTGGCGTCATTTTTAATTAAATGAAACAAATAACTTTGTATCAACCACTATTATATAATCACAATTACCTACATGTTTCGAAACCGATGGTTTCTTCGTCAGGGTAGTAATAATAATTAATAATTGTTTTTTTACGATGTTTTTTAATTAATTAATCACCTCTCGCTATACTTGTTTGTTTCTTTTGTTTTTTAATGTTATCACTACCCTGACGAAGAAACCATCGGTTTCGAAACATGTAGGCTATTGTGATTAAATAATAGTGGTTGATACAAAGTTATTTTTTTCATTTAATTCATAAGTCCATTTGCGGTTTCTATACATCATGCAAAAAATAGTATTGGTCTAGGAATAACGATTAGACGTTTCATATCCACAAAGTTAACATTATTATTCTTAAAAATCAATGTTTTATTCGCTATTCCGCTAATTCCGTTTTACCCCATTATGTATAACCATATGCTTGGATTATATTAGTGAAAAATAGGTCAATGGTCCTATATTTGATGTTTTTTTAGAGTTTTCACTATTCTTATTTTTATTTTTAACTTTTTAACTTAAAGAGTTAAACCTCAAATTATAATATTTTAATTAATGAAGATAATATTAGCGAAAGTCAATCGAAAATCTGAAACAGAAAAATCAGAAAAAGATACGGATACATCTGGGACTCGAACCCAGGTCCTGGACCTGGACCTGGGTTCGAGTCCCAGATGTATCCGTATCTTTTTCTGATTTTTCTGTTTCAGATTTTCGATTGACTTTCGCTAATATTATCTTCATTAATTAAAATATTATAATTTTCACTATTCATTAGCGGTTTTTTTTCCATGAAAGGATATTATTTTTGTTATTTTTAAATTTTGCTATAAATGTTTTTCTTATAATTAGGCTAATAATTGAATATACATCTGTGCTAAAAATCTCATTTGTTATCAGAAAATAAATAACAAAGGTGTAATTTATAGTTGATTTTTAAAAATATTATTACTTCTCTCAAAAGCGTCTCTCTGCGCGGTGTAGGTACAACCAAGGAAACTATACCGCCACCCGGTTATGAAGCAGGTTAAGGAAGGGGCAATACCACTTTAACAGTTTAACATATGATAAAAAAATTCCCTGGCAATGATTCGACATGAATCAGGGGTTCCAACTGCTCCCGTCTGGGAAGAAAAAGTTTGAGAAGTACCTGTTGGTGCCTTGCATTCATCCTAATGTACCTTTTCCCAACATAAATTCTACCCACAAAATCCTTTTATTTCCTTACCTTTATTATCGACTGAATGCAATAAAATTGTCACAGTAATTGTTTGTTCAAATTAGCACCTCTTCCTGTCAACATCTCAGTGTTGAATACGGAGCTGTTATTTCGACCGTGTCGGAACCTTATGGTAAGAAAGTTCAATCGTGTGCTAGTGAGCTCTAAATTTGAAGTGAGAACCAGAGGAAAATTGAAGTAAGTCGACAATTCCTCTCTTATCCATTTCCTTCCGCTTTGCGGGACCGATTTCTGTCCCCAACAGTACCTGTCTGTTCAGATCCAGTCGACAAACACGGCTAAAACCATTTCAAGCAAGTTTCAATTCTGACTGGTGGTCTTACATCAGGATGATACTGAGTGTTTTCAACTCTGTCATTTAAAAGACATATTATGAATTGCAAGTCAATAAAACTGTTTATTATGGTGAAAGATTACGGACGAACAAACGTATTACTTAAAAAAATTTAAAATAACATGATATTACTATATTTTAATAAAGAATTAACCATTACTAATATATTTGTTGTAACATGTAACATAACTGTCTCGACACAGGTATATCCTAGTGAGACAGGCATCGAAAAAGCACCTGTAACCAAACTTTAAATAGATAAATATATAAATTAATTAATAAATTAATAAATAAAATAAAAGTATATAAAACAGACATGTAACAAAAGTTGAATAGATAATGCGTAAGATTGAGTAGGCACAGGGATTTAATCAATCACCTAAAAATAATCGCGTAAGTACCTGCGTACCGGGTCATGAAACTGTATAATGAAATTCCAATAGATATTGGTCCTGATAGCAACGTGAAACTTACAAATAATATTTTAATCAATAAATCTATGGCACATTATCTACGGGATATGAATTAATTTACAACATAATTAGGCACTCTACCCCGTTGATTGACACCGCAGAGCCCTACACGATGACGCAAAACGAAAGAGGAATAACAACACAACTCAGTAGCCAAAAAAACAGCTTACGAGTAATTATTCAGAGAGTCTGACATTTTTGACAAGACCGTTTGGTCACACACCAAATAAAGTATAGACCAGGACTAACTAAATCCTTCGTCCCTTCCGGTTTCCCAACAAATAAGCTGATATCAAGATGGTTACGAAACGTGATAAAAATATATTGCTATTAGTTGGCACTGCTACAATTTATTCCACTACTATGTAGTATCGGCGTGTTATTAAGGAATAAGAGATAATTTTGATGGGAATCTGTAAGTGCATAATATAATCACACCTTCACAGTAGGTGCTTCTCACAAAATAGTGATATTATCTCAATTAACATTAGGTTCTGGGCATTCTAAATGACAACGGTCGGTTCACAATCGCGCGGCATGTGAATTACTATCTTAAGTTTTGTTTAGTTAAATAATTGCACGGTTAATATTTATTTCCATGTGCTCAAAATGAGCCTAGGAAAAGGGATTTTTAAATTGATAACTCTGCTGAATAACTAATATAATACAAAAAATTATCAAGACTTTTTAAAATTGTCAACTCGTGTAGAGACATCGCAATAGAGACATCGCAACGTTTAAACTTTAAGTGGCAACAAAGGAGTATTGGTAATTATAATTAACATATTTCGGAGATTATAAAATAATAGTTAATATATGTATGTCTCTGATGAATGTACGACACTTACGGAGAATATAAAATATACTTTTACGTATTAGAGTCTCCTCTATTTTTGACGGTCGGTCATACCAATTGTACATTGAATATAATACTTATTACTTATAATCTGAGTTTATATTTTATTTTAGTTACCTATCTTTTCGCGATAATCTTTCATTATAATAGAGAGAAATTAACCAACGGCAGATACACATGTTTTTAAACATTTCGAAGGTATTAGTAAATCAATAAAAAAATTTGAAATGTATTTTTTAAAGTTCGATGTAATGTGTGCCTACATAAACCGTGCAACCCAGATATTATAAATATTCTCACCAAATTTAAAATGTATGCATACTGTTGGATAAATAAGGTCTAGTCTAAAATAACGCCTTCACCTAATATTTTGTGTTTGGAAACTAGATTGAAATGGAATCCCACCACGTATTATCATTTTAAAAGTAGATGTTGTTACCAAAAAGCTTCTCCTTCATATTTATACAGGTAAGTTTTTGTTGCGCACTTTCTAAAAAACATGTCAGATTAGATTTTCCACATAACATCTTTACTAACGGAACACCCTACGGAAGCTATCGTCGATTCTTCGCATAAATCTGTCAAAAACACACTATGCTTCCAGTAATATTTTCACTCCACTATCTTGTAAATGAAACATCTTTTTCTGAGGGAATTTTCCAATGTCGACGAAATACCTTTTTTATTTTTTCTTTACTTCTTATACACAACAACTACATACATATTAATAAAAATTTGGGGGTACGTACTTTTTAAAATCCAGTATAAAAGGTTGTCAACTGATTTTTTTTCTTGAAATACATTTTTGTATGCGGTGAGAGTCTCCCAAGTCGAATTCGTGGAATAATGCTACCATCGAATGTGCTATTTTACATTTTAAGTAGAAAAAATGGAGTAGTAGAAGGTAAAATACTTTAATGTACGTATTAATTTTTTTTACTAAAAATTTCTACATAACGAACGATGCCATTTTAAATAAGTTTTCTAAATCTGTCGTCGGATTGATTCTAAGAGTATCATGGGAACAGGGATATGAATTTAAATGAAATCTTTTTTAGTTCAAATAATCCGTGAATATGGTGATTCCAATTTGGGGAGAATCGTGAGGCAAGGTGAAGTGGAGAGTGGAAGTAGAAGGGGAATGGGAAATATATTAAGTACCTAGCTATTCAGATATCTGTACAAAACACAGTTACAATTATTTAAAGCGACAGGACTCGATTCGGATTAGGGACTTGTCAACGGGAGAATGCAAAGAGCATATTTAATTTATTTATTCTTTACCAAATATATTATTTATTATGCCGAATATTAAGCAATTTTTTAAATAAATTAGATACCTACTAGGCTTTAAGCACATCCATATTTAGTTTGAAAAAAGTAATAAGCAATGATTTTCACATCCTTATTTTACGGCAGTTAAAGGTTATCAATAATTTCCCGTTTTGAGAGATGAGAATCGGACATTGCTAGATTTTTTCTCGTATTTTTAAAATTCACTTGCTTGACTCCCGAGATTAATTATATGTACTTAAACGTTGGCGCCAACAAAAAGCTGTCCAAAGAAGCGAAGCTAGCAGTTCACCATGGAGTGCTGGTACCTACCCTGATGTATGGCAGTGAATCATGGAACTGGCAGAGAAAGGATGAAAGTAGACTGAATGCTATAGAAATGAGATCCCTGAGGCGTATGTGTGGTAAAACCATGTATGATCGTGTGAGGAATGTGGAGATCCGAAAAGAATGCAAGGCCGATGTGAGCGTCATAAGTGAGATTAAAAAAGGGACGCTTAGATGGTTTGGACATATAGATCGAATGAATGAAGAAAGGAATGTCAAGAGAATATATGATGCGAATGTGAATGGTAGAAGAAGTCGAGGACGCCCGAGGAAGACATGGCACGATCAAGTGAATCAGATACTTGAGTCGGGCCATGTCAAGAGTCAGAATAATAGAAGAGCATGTATGATAAGATGTATGAATGTGAATGAGGCGAGGAGTGTATGCCAAGACCGAGTTGTTTGGCGGTCCGTCCTCTCTGCCTACCCCTGCGGGAAAAACGGCGTGATGGTTAGTTAGTTAGTTAACTATTTTAATTTTTTTAATAAAAAAAAAGACAGACATTCCCGGGTTACGGATAACCCAACAACATTTGAAAATCTCCTACTACCACCACAATAAGCGGAAGATGTTGCTTGTGTTGTGATGGAGGACTTAGCCAGTCGAGGAATCGAATACGGAACGCCTGGGTGGGACCCAAACGCGATGTCCACTGAACCACTGACCGGTATAGATCACATATATTTTATTGTCATTCTCTAAACAAATATTCTCTCTACAATAAAATATATAAATTTGTTTTAGACCACTTTAAATTTTAATTATATTCTACCGGTTTCGGAAGAACCCTTCATAAAATATTAAAACTAAACTATGATACAAAATATTGATAGATATATACCAAACATTTAGGTGCTGGAGTGGGAGGACAATGGGGAAGGGGGGGTAATTTCGGGAATTCCAGCAATAACAGAGCGGTTTATTGTAAACATACTAAACGATAAATTAATTAGCGTTATTATTTAGGGATTTTTTAATTTCAAATGCTTCCAAGTTATCTAATTTTTTGCTTTTATTATTACGGTGTTTTAACCCCTGTGTCCTTATTACATTAAGTAATGGCGTTAATAAATAAGTAAATAAATAATTCGAATTGATGGCCTAGAATGCAATTAAGAGCAAATTATAGGTCATTTGACTATAAAAACCGATTGTTTTTGAATTCGCGCTGAAACGATTTGTAAAGCATCCACATAGCTTTGATTTCCGATACATTCTATCCACAGTACATACATTGTTTCTAATGTACATTGCGTTAGTTTAAAGGGAATTTTCGAGCCGCCTGAAGCCATAACTTACCCGTTATCCCGGCATTACCCGGCAACTATCCCGGCATTCCGGTAAATCCCGGCGCGTGTCCCGCCTATGTCGAATTGTTCAATGACCCGATTATTGGAAACAAAGCGGCGAATAGGTCAATCGGCCGCAACTCTGTCTTGCGGACAGTAGAACTGTAGACCCGTCCGGGTCGGGGTGATAGGTTACCCCGACTGACTGTAGACCTGGGGACCTAGAGACTACAGACCTACCGCTACTTCATTATCTTTTAATAATGAATGATAATTTGCGAATTAGGGCAGTTTAGTTTCCAGTCGAGTTTTAATCAAGTCAATCAAAGACTCTTGGATTGCAGACAGTAAATTAAAATGTTATATTAGGTCATCGTCATTGCGACTTTGTTTTTTTTTAAATATTTTTAAAATACGTTCTTAATCGTCTTAAGGAGAATCGTAATTCGTTATCAGTATTTTCTAATACCCTTTCAAGTTTCTTCTTCAATCTTATTCATCCCCGCGATTCTTTAATTACTGTGAATTTCAAGAAGTGTTTTTAAAACCGTGTTTAAAATATTGCTACAATATCTGCTATTATTACGGGCTATAAAAACACGAGAAAAGTTTACTGCCGAGACCAGTAGCATTTTCAAACATAAAATATGTTCAATTTCTTTTAATAGGGCTTTTCAATTTGATCCCGAAACGCTTAAATTCTATTCAGACTCCAATTGCGATAAAATGTCGATAATTATAATTTTTATTGTGCAAGGTTTATTTCATAGCTTCAACTTTCAAACAAAGCAAATTGTGTATTAGAGAATTAACTGTAAATTATTTCCCTCTTGTTCTGCATGCATAATAAAAATGCAGATTGAAACGAAACTTCGTTAACTTTAATTGGCCGTTTAATATTCTATAACTAAGCAAAAAATATAACAGTGGCCACTGCAAAGTAGCTCAAGAACCGTTTCCTTCCGGAAAAATGGCGAATAACTCAAAAAGTTTGCATCTGAAAATCTTATGGAGTTTAGTCGGCAGGGCCACCTCGTGTTCTGTTTGATTATGATCACTTTTAGGCCACCTCGTGTTCTGTTTGATTAAGATCACTTTTAGGCCACCTCGTGTTCTATTTAATTATGGTCACTTTTAGGCCACCTCGTGTTCTGTTTGATAATGATAACTTTTAGGCCACCTGGAGTTCTGTTTGATAATGATCACTTTTTGGCCACCTCGTGTACTGTTTGATAATGATCACTTTCAGTCCACCTCGTGTTCTGTTTGATATTGATCACTTTTAGGCCACCTAGTATTCTGTTTGATAATGATCACTTTTAGTCCACCTGGAGTTATGTTTGATAATGATCACTTTTAGGCCACCTCGTGTTCTGTTTGATAATGACCATTTTCAGTCCACCTCGTGTTCTGTTTGATAATGATCACTTTTAGGCCACCTCGTATTCTGTTTGATAATGATCACTTTTAGGCCACCTGGAGTTCTGTTTGATAATGATCACTTTTAGGCCTCCTCGTGTTCTGTTTGATAATGATCACTTTTAGGCCACCTCGTGTTCTGTTTGATAATTATCACTTTCAGTCCACCTCGTGTTCTGTTTGATATTGATCACTTTAAGGCCACCTCGTATTTGTTTGATAATGATCAGTTTTAGGCCACCTGGAGTTCTGTTTGATAATGATCACTTTCAGTCCACTTCGTTTTCTGTTTGATAATGATCAGTGATCACTTTTAGGCCGCCTCGTGTTCTATTTAATAATGGCCACTTTTAGACCACCTGGTGTTCTATTTAATATTGATCAGTTTTGATGGGTTTTCTAGCTTAATAAAAGTTATTTTAAACTAAGCTAACTAACAAACATTTTACCGCAGGGAAAATCAAGAGAAAGAAACGCTTTCTCTTAGCACACACCTACTTTCTTTTTTAACACTTACCTCAGAGCCTTGATTTGATATGTATATAATTTCTATATAATTTATAATTTCTTACTTACAAATCTTATAATTTTAGAGGATAGTTTGGTCTTGATTAATTTTATGAGATAATTAAAAACATGATTTTTTCGATGCGAGGTCCAGATACTGGTCTTAAAACTTTTAGTGATAAGCTACTTCTAATAGTGTTCCATTTCATTACTGAAAATTATTTATCGTTTTTTTATAAGAAAAACTCTCTTTTTAACTTTTGAAGTTTATTCACATCAATGTAATATATCATTGAAGAAGAAGACAACAATGATAATCTAAATTAAAATATGAACAGGACACAGAAAAATAATAAAACATAATGGTCGCGACTGGGACTCGAACCCAGATAAACCCAGATAAAAAAGGTAGCTGCCAATAATATGGAAAAAACATTAGACGAAGATAATATTGATAATTCTGAAATTTGAAATATAAAGTTAAAAAATACGTCTCATAATACATAATAGATCGCAATGTAGACGTGAGATCTTGGTTCGAGTCCCAGTTGCAACCATTATGTTTTATTATTTTTCTGTGTATTGTTTACTTTTATATTTTAATTTAGATTGTTATTGTTGTCTTCTACTTTAATAATTATTTACCGATTTTTTAAATCATTAAAAAACACAGCATTAGATCCTAAATACAAATCCAATACCGAACAGGAAACGGGGTAATACGTATATCTCGATGTAATAAAAATAAAATAAAAAAATAAAAGAAGAAGAAAATCTTTTCGATCGAAAAAAATACCTATCTTAAAGTTTTTTCTCCTAAAAAGGGTAAAAATCTGACAAGAACTATCTCTCCTATACCCGCTTAACCATATTTTATTGGGCCTTTTTATTATTATTAAATTTTGTTATCTGGAAAGCTAGCTTTAAAGTATAAAATCAACATAATAATATGTCTAAGTAATATCTATCAAGTATCGGATTTATCACGTAGTATCGGAAAGAAAGTTCACGAATCGTAATAAAATTTGTAAATTTATCGGAAAAAGTTCATAATAGAGCAGGTACCGGCTGAAAAAGATTTCGCATCTTTCTCAAATAAACTTCGCGGAGATGACGAATAAAAGGTACCAACTTTGATCAAGATTAATTACGACAAGAAATTAACCAAGTAATTAATGGCGAGACAAAAGTGCCTTCTTTTGTGGCGGAATGAAAAGAAAAAATAGACGAGCGGTTCATAAACGATAATTTAAAAACACCGAGAAATTAAATGAGAAACGTTTCACTAAAGTAGAATATTTCAGACGGATCCTTGTTTACTCCTAAGTTGAGTTTCCTAATGAATGGCGTCTTGCTAAGCTAGCTATATTTTCATTTCCAGCGAAACTTAAAAATTAACGTTTATACTCGCGAAACTTTTAAAAGTTTAATTCAAGAAATGAAATATTATCGTCGTTATGGCGTTCTCTCGACTGGATTTCGCCAGCTCTGGTAACAAATGCACTTGAATGATGTATACTACGTTCGTCTGTTCTGCCGAGAGGACAGACTATACACGTTTTTCTCTCGTTAACCTTACTTCCCTAATAAATCCAATTATCATATTTCTTATCTCCAGCTTTCTCATTCTTATGATAAGCATTTCATCACTTAGGGGGGTTTTATTCGACAAAAGAAAATTTGCTTTTATAGGTATCTACTTCACATTGAGAAAATAAGAAATAATTACATATTAATTGATTTTTTTATGAAATATCATATCAATGCTAGACATGTATGCACGACTGTTAAAAACCCTTTCAAATGATTTTCTATTTTTCTACGTAGGTCGAGGCAAATTAAATTAAATTGGCAAAAATTGGTACTTACAAACAAAACAGCGTAGCGAAGTCCCGTTAAATAGGCTGTATTTTGCGACTGTCTGTAAATTTGTTTGTAAGTTCCGTGTCCGTTTCAATGTGGTAACGTTTTAATGGTTCAGTTAGGCGATCGGCTCACTGAGGCAACTGAAAACTGTCGACTGGCAACTGTCTTTGTATGACAATGTGATGGCCCACAAACTACACAATCACTCAAAAACCCGTTGTCAATGGTAACGCAAGCGGTGACTCGCGACTCGCACTGCTGATTGCCGTGGCCGGACGTTGCTTGTTGCCAGCTGTCAGCTGATTGTTCTTCGTGTATGGTTAAACAAGCTTTTTGACCAATCAATACATAGAAACCAGCCGGTTTTAGTTTGGTTTCAGTTGCCTCGTCAGCGGAGCGCCTTCAGATTATTTTTGAAATTTGAATCGTCGTGTATATTTGGACTTTATAATTAGCATTTTTCAAAAATATGGTACCTACCTGCTTTAAGAAAATTAAAAAGAACTCTCATTGAAATATTGGTGTTACTCGTGTTATCGAAAAATTCCCTCTATGAAATTTAAAAAAAAAATGTTGTATACAATATATGGTCTTTCATAAAATATGTAGATATTTAAGTACCTACTTAGAAATCTTATAATTTTAGAAGAAATTTAGGATTCGATTAATTATTTAAGCGAAAAATATATTTTTGGACGTCAGGTCTACTGTTCGGCAGAAATGTATTAAATTTTTCATTTTTAATGGAACTTCTTGCCAGATCAAAGCGCTCGGAAGTTTTGGTAGTTGAAAATAATTTGCCAGGGGATATCTACTTTAATAGATACGCACATTTTAATTCACATTAACATCACGTCAAAGTCAGATTGTAAATGACCTTTAAATTAGAATTTCTAAAATGTTTTTTTGGAGAACCTTTAAATAAGTAAGAAGAGACCAGAATTATATAAAATATATATCCAAAGGATTTTTTAATACGTCTTAAAAGTTGGTACCTAAGAACCTTATTAAAAATACATGAAACTTAACTTTAATGTAACGTTGTTATTAATTTATAGTATCTAATATATTTAATAAACTGTACGAATAGTCTAGTTTCATGTATCAAATATGATAAAATATTATTATTTATTATGAATGGTTAACTTAACAAAATTAAATGAGATCACCCTTAGCAACAATGAAGAAATACGTACTTACGTGTAATGATGAATGTAAGTAAGTCTAAAGTCACGGTGTTTGAAAGAGAGAGTACGAACAGTGTGGAATATAGTTGTGAATGTGGAATACTTGTAGCAGGTGGATGAGTTTGTGTATTTGGGAAGTATATTTAGCAGAGATGGGAAGGCTGATAAGGTGATAAGGATATTGAAAGAATGGTGAATGAAGGTAACTCCATTAATGGTGGACTTGACATTTGTGGTAAAACCATGTATAATCGTGTAAGGAATGTGTATATCCGAAAAGAATGCAAAGTTGATGTAAGCGTAATGAGTAAGATTAAGAAAGGGACCCTCAGATGGTTTGGGCATGTAGAGCAATTGAACGAAGAAAGGGGTATAAGGAAGATATATGACGCAAAAGCGAATGGAAGAAGAAGTTGTGGACATCCGAGGAAGACATAGCACGATCAAGTGAACTAGATACTTCAGTCGGGCCATGTCAGTAGTCGGAATAATTGAAGAGCATGTATGAGAAGATGTATGAATGCTAATGAAGCAAGGAGTGTATGCCAAGACCGAGTTGTTTGGCGGTCCGTCCTCTCTGCCTACCTCTGCGGCTAAACGGCGTGATGGTTAGTTAGTTACTTACGTATACCTAATAGTATTATAGTAATCTAAAAAATCGATTTCATCTGTGAAATCACAGTCCATACCGACTAATGGAATTTAATTTTGCAAAACAATTTACAGGCGGCAATGAGTGATGGACAGTGAAATGGAGCCTTCAATTTAAATTGTTCACATTTCATCATTATTTTAACGAAATTGATTAGTGTTTTGGACATAATTCTTTTAATGATTTTTAAATAGAATCCGCTTTTCTCTGTTAAAATTCAATAGTTTTTCATTTAAATTAAAATTTTCAGTATGCCTACTTTGAAAGGATGGAACTCCAATAGCGATAAGGCAACAATAAGTAATACGCTGACTCAAAGGAGCTACCGGAAATATTCTAGGGAAATAACAAAACAAATTTTCTTGCGCCTTTTGTTGAAATATCTGAAAAGGTGAAACGTTATTCAACTCCAGAAAACCATTAAATACTCTATTAAACGGTTTTAAGATATTGAATACGACCTCTGTGAAAGTATAATTTTATTTTCAACCTTTGAAATAGTGTAAACTTTTCAATTTTCAAGTAAAAACTTAGTAAAAACTTCAGCCTGCAGCCGGAACAATGTTTCTCATAATACTCGTAGTACACGGAGAAAAATGTTATTCTAAAATACGATAATTTTATTCGTAAAAACGGTTAAAAACGGGACTGAAGTTCTTACGAACAAATTAACAGTGTTTCAGTGTTTATTGGCGGGAAAATTTAAGAATAATTTGTATACGGACGAAATTACGTATACCAACAAATAATTCTTACATGTTCCCGCCAATAAACATTGAAACCCTGTTAATTTGTTTGTAAGAACTTCAGTCCCGTTTTTAACCGTTTTTACGAATAAAAGGATTGTATTTTAGAATAACATTTTTCTCCGTGTAGCCAAGTTTGGAATTGTTGAGTTGCGGAATCTTCCTCTAAACTGTCTTCTATCCATAGTAAATTTGGGTGTCCTTGTATTAACTGATATTCATAGAATGGTCAAGATATTACAAATATCTAATTATATATATATATAACAGTCAGTGAAGTGCATTACCAACCAAAGGTAGGTTGTGTGTAGTTATTCAAGTTCGGTTATAAATATGTGTGCATTAAATATTTGAAAATATTTAATGCACACATAGCCGCCCCGGGTATCATTCATTCGATAACTAATACCGTGGTTCACTGCTTTGATGACTTAGCGGGGGTTCCCGGGTTCATTGAGTAAGGTTTCCCCAGGTCTTGGTGACAAAATTCGTATGCTCTTTTTGGCAGAGGCCGGTTGAGGGAAACCATTTCATCTCTCCAGCGGAACACTCTCGACCCAACACAGTGTATCGCAGTGGGAGGGATGGATTCATACGACTCTTCTAGACACACTGACAAGTTCCTACCTACCCTCAAACCTTTTTCCTTCCCTGAACTTCATCTCTTTCCTTTGATTAAATGACCATCTGGAGGCCTCCTGTGTGGAGCTAATGTTAAAAAATTATTTCGATGATTGTTGTGGCAGACTGAATAAATGAGCAAGCAAGTGAAAATAAGCAAAAAACAAACGAATTAACAAACCTTATCTAAATCACGGAAAATATAATTTGATCAAACATTTTTGGAATTCCTTTATTTTTCTATTATAGTTCTTTGTTTTTAAGCTAGGCGCAGCTTTTTCTAAGTGGGTAGGTTTTTAAATTTTCGATGCGTTTCGTATTAACGTAAACATTCACTGTCAAACATGTATTATTTATCGGAAAATATTATTTAAGGAAAAGGTGCTGCTACTCAATTCTCATAAAATATTGCAAAATTATAAAAACATATCGACAAAGCATCTTCAAACGAGAACATAAATTTTTTTTAATTACAAATTCGTGAAAGTTTGGGTATAGAAAATTTTTTCTTCCGAAACTTTTTTTCGAGCCATTTCTGTATATAAAAATGAGAATTTACGGCAGTTGTCCCATTCGCACGTTTCGCATTCGCATATATCGTAAGTGTGTGTTAGCTTATTTAGAGCGGGACAGAATGATAGACAATGAAATACCTAAACGTTCCGCGTGTGGTGCAAAGTCTAGCCTCTTTACCCTATGAACCATTTTTTTCTATTGGTTGAATAATAAATAATAAGTAATTGTTTGTAGACCAACATATGAAATGGAACAGACACATATGTGAACTTGTTAAGCGCATTAGGAAATGTATTTAAATATTTATTAGATCAAGAAATATTCTCAAGGTAAATAATTTTAAAAAGGTGTACTATGCACTAGTACAGTCAGTAATTCAATATGGAATTATTGGATGGGGAGGTGCATATAAAAAAATTGTAAACCCTGTAAATGTGGTTCAAAAACTAATTATTAAAGTCATTTTAAAAAAACAACCTACATTCCCTTCTGCAACATTGTTCAAAATTTTCGAAGTTCCAAAAATTGAAGATCTCTATAAAAAAGACTCAATATTACAAATATTCAAAGATAAGACATTAAAAAATAATAAAGTTAACTCATCGTTAAGACGTAAATATAATATCCAAATTCCATTATTTTCTACTCAACAAATGCAAAATAATTATGTGTACAAAGGGATAACTTACTTCAATAGCCTTCCCGAAGAAGTAAAAAAAATAAGAGATTTAGCATTATTCCAGAAAAAGATCAAACTATTCTTAAAAAACTGTATGCAATAAAACCATGTAACCTTAATCCTGTAAATCAAACTATCAAATATTGTATAATGTCTTCCTTAATCTAGTCCTTAAGATATTATATTAATTATGGACTAAAAATTGTATATTCTTACATAACTCCTACACCAAGCTCAAGAGCCAGTTCTCTTAATTGGTGTAGAAACCAAAAAAATGATGTTTTCACCTTTTTGTTATACCTTTTTATTATATTTTTGTTTTTATTTAGTTATTATATTGTTAAACAATGATTAAAATGTAAAATTGTTGTGTGTAAGAGGTGAAATAAATTGAAATAAATAAAAAATAAAAAATAAAAAAAAATGTTTTTCTTCGGAACGGTACTTAGCATTAGACATGGGCAGATTTATTCACAGTAGTGAATCGATTCAGTCTGATTCCCTCGGCCTTTTGATCTGATTCCTTTCATTCGATCCTTTAATTCATAAAATTTCCAAAAAAAAAAAAATATATATATATATTTATATATATATATATATATATATATATATATATTTATATATATATAATAATAAAATAAAAAAATTTAGACACTGATCGACGAAAACCACGGCGACGGGGTTTTGAATTTTTTAATGAGATGTTATGACAGCAAAACCGATAGAAAAATGTATTTTTATAAGTAGTTATATCCAGAATATAATAAATCAAATAAATCAAATAAATCATCAAATTAAACAGTTTTACTATTTTTATTATATTTATTTTAAACTTAAAATAGTTCCGCTTCGTCTGATCGAATATAAAACGCATTCTACCCAATTTACGCAGGGCTCGAAATCGGAAGTTTTCGACCTACGATGTAACTAAATTGACGGCTCGGCCCACGGGGAAATCGCACTGCACTCCCAAACGGATTTGCGGCAGGCATTGAGAATGAATTGTATCTTTTGAGCAGTGTCTTGCCTGGGACTTGTGACTGGGAACTAAATTGACGGTTCCGCTGCGCGGGGACTAACGACGAACCGATTCGCAGCGGTCGTTAAGGATTGGATTAGGAACTTCCGACTAGCAAGTGTCTTTTGACTTGCTGTGACCTAATTTACTTGCGTTCCGCGAACCTAACGACTCGCTTCAACAGAGGCAGTCATTGACGAAGTATAATCTACTTGGTCGAAGGAGGCAGTACATACTCGATTATGGGAGCGGGATTTGAAAAGAGGCGATCATACTAATTCGCTCATTCGTTGAATTAGTGGAACAGAAGTGACGCAGAGATTGGGTTTGACCGCTTCGGTCCGGACTGACGTGTAGGACTATGACGACACAACTGAATAAGGAATACATTTATTAATTCAATGAATGAGTGGGACATATGGGACTGTAAAAGAGAGGTGCGTTGTTCGGAACTCGGAACTACTTCGTTCGACTCGCAACGTTTTGTCGCCTGGGCTGGAGGTGTGGGGACTCTCTGACCTATGGGTTTTCGGCGCGGGATATACTATACGTGATAGAGGTAGTACAATGCATACAGCACATTACCTCCGGTATCTTCGCGGCGCGCGCTTATAGGTAACTTATCCGCGCAGTAAACATACAGAATAATATTAAATAAAATCGTTAAAATAAAATATTTTTTTAATGTAAAATAAATAGAAATAAAAATATGGTGCCGTTTAAAAAATCTGTAAGGAATGAAGATTTAATTCCTTCTGAAAATGAGAATCAGATCGAGTGTGTTACAAGATTGAATTGATTCATTCAAATCATTCATTCAATTTTGCCCACGTCTACTTAGCATTTAATCTCCGAGTAGTTCCTAAACCATTTGAAAAGTGAATAATGAGCCCTTACCCGACCTTCACATCAATCATAAAACCGGACATTTTATAAAAAATGTCAATAATGTATTATTCGGCAAAATCGTCAAATTTTAAAAAGTGTTTGTGATTATTATTTTTGTTACTTTTCGATATAAGCTTCAGTTCTTATTCTTAACTCTAATAAAATAATGTACTGCTATATAACAGATTATATATTTAGCGATCCAGTTAATACAATTTGTTTATTAAGTATTATCAATTCGAGTCTAATCGGAAAACCGCATCGTCTACTTACACAAAACGTAGTATATAAGATAAAGTTTATTTTCGGCTCGTTCAATGATAAAAGATTCTTAAAACCCCCCTTCAGAACTATGTATAAAATGACTTTAACTGGCTTAATTATGAGCTATAAAGTAATTAAGATTACCTCGTTTGTTATAAGCTTTTTATCGATATAGTGAAAAAGTAACTACCTTATTTTAAACATTAAAGGTTTCGGAAAAAGTATTGTCTATTGAATTCAAGTTTTAGAAGGCCCGACAGTGGATCCCCCGACAGTTGGCCATAAGAACTAATAACAATTATATATTTTTTGTGCATTATTTACCAATTAAAAACCTAAAATCGACTTAAAGTACCTTTAATAATAAGTTGGTATGGATATCAAACGAATTTATTTAGTGTCATTTTTTTGTACTTTTACGCTGGTTTATACTGTATACAGACAGACAAGTAGTTTTTTTTTACTTGACGCATTTGAATGAAAATATGTTTCATACTTTTATTATTCGGCGGTTCACCCTCTCTACACACCCCTTCGGGGACATATATATGTATTTTTGTACATAGGTACACCGTATTTTCCCAAAACGGACTGCATATTGTACATAAATGTTTTTTCTTGCTTAAATCAAAACTTGCTGATGTAAAGGTCATTTAAACCTTTTCGCCATCTACACAAAAATCGTAATTGTTAGCGGCCCGATTTCATTTATTACACTATGTGGTGTATTGCCTTTAGAAGGTATTACCAGAGAATACCGGAAATGAGTAATTTTAAAATCAAATTCTAGACGTATTAACTCTTTTTTACAAAAAAACATAAATTTATTTTGAGAAATTGTTATTTTGTCTAGTGAACGCACTTCTTAAATTTGGAAAAAATAAGTTTATTTTTAATATACTTAGGTTATACCGTTGGTCGTTGGCAGATTTGTTCAATTTTCAAACGAAATATTGTTTTATACAACACAATTTCAAATCATCTTATCGTACAACAAAATAAATCAATACATAATCTAGTAAACACAGTTTTCAGAATTTAAATATTAGTTCAATTAAAATCATTAAAAAATTAATCCGAGAAAGTGTTTTCTGACGAAAATACCTAAGTTTTTGTATTTATTTAAGGTCTTACAAACTAAAAAAAAATTTACACACTTAATTTGTTTAGACATTATTGAAAAATCTTATTAATAGTTATGATCAAAAAATACTTACAAGAAGAACACAATATTTAATAATTTATCACCGTGCGTTTAGAGCACTTTTATTACTTACTTGAATGTAGGTATATATTAAAGCAAGTTTTGAATGAAATAAATCGATATTAAATTTTTAATTTTAAAAATTTGATACGGGAGTAATCGATCTTTCTCATCGGAACCTCCCTGTACTGGCCAATGGCTCTTAAGAAATCGGTTTAAATGTTTGCTTATTTTGTGACGCGAGAGATTCTTTACATAATATTAACATGTACATTATTTGTGATGGATAAGTAATAAATATCTAATACTTTCTCAATCAGAAAGCGCATTGTCGTGTTGGGGCGTGTAGCACGCACTCCGATAAACAAAGTAAAGTCGAGCTTTGAGCAGGAATAATAAGAGCAGCTTTTAATAGGGGAGGGAGAATTGGGTCGTTATGTTTGTTCCAGGGGATTAAATTGCTGCTTTTGATGTGTCAGCAGTAGAATCCTATTTATAACTTTTGAAACTTTGATTCAAATTAAATAATGCCTTTTGCTGGAGTTCGAATAATTTAGTATGTATTTTGGAAATATCAACATGAAGTTGTAATCAATGATTTCGGTGGATTTTGTAAACATTGAATAAATATTTAACTCCTGCTTAGTTTGATTTCTGGCACATTATTAAGTAATAAAAACAATTTATTTTAATTTTACACAACGAAGACAATGATTTTATAACCGCGAATGAATGTAAATGAATTTAACGATTTTGTTACATTCATTTGTTGGTTGATAATCGGGTTGATTTTACCCTATTACAGACATCTTCAGAGTATTTTTTTATTAACTTTTTAAACGTGCTGAACTATTTTTGTTGTCATTAGGTACGTATATAACAGTATATAAGTTGCGACCGCTATCTTTTATTTTTCTGTGTCTTGTTCATTTTCATTTTTTTAATTTAGATTATTAGGGTTATCTTCTTCTTCAATGATATATTACGTTGATGGGAATAAACTTCAAAAGTAATAAAAATATATTTTTCTTATAAAAATTGGTGTATAAGTACGATAATGATGATAAATTAACAGTGTAGTATAATTATTAATATACATAACCGAATGATTAATTAGTTTAAGTTTTATATAATAAACAAGTATAAATTAACAGTTAGGTAAATCAATAGTTTCGTGGTTATAGGTAAAAGACATGGGGTATGGTAAAATAATTATAAGTCGTAATTATAAGTTAATAAGTAAGTAAGTAAGTAAATATTAATTATAAGTGGTAATGTATATGAACAGTGAAGTATAAATATTAATAAATAATCGTATGAATAAACAGTATACATTTTATACAATAAACAAGAATAAATTAACACTTTGGCATATAAATAGGTTCATAGAAATAGGCATATGATATGAGGTATAAATTGCGATACAACTCGTAAGGTAAATGTAAATTAATAGTATAATATATACAAAAAATATAACCGTATTAATAATGAGTACACAAATTATTATGTAAACAACAAGTATAAATTAACAGTATGGTATATCCTTAGATAGTTATAGGTATATGATGTATGATTAATAGTAATATAATTATAACTCATTATGTAAATTCCAATTAGCGACACAGAGGCATCAGTAAATAATCAAGACTTTCACATAAATCATCTGTATGTGATAGCCTTTTTATAATTTTAATTTGATTTTGAAACATGTTTTGTAATTAATCGAAATGTTACAAAGAAATTCCATCATTCTCATTGAAGAGAAAACACGAAAGAATGCAGTAATTATTTGCATGATTGCGTTGTTATTTTTACGTATTGTTATGTCAAGTTATTCAACAATGCTGCTATATTGTTGTTTCATCCACATTTTCGTGGAATTCATGTAAATTTGTGGGGGTTTATTAAAAAATCATTTAGAAAAGTAAGTAATAACAAATTGTTCCAAGAAAAGGGCAATTTAAAAAACTAGTTCACTGTTGGAGTACCTACAATATAATAATTCTATTATTGATATTTATTGACTTATTTTTTTGAAAATATGAAAAAGTTAAAATGCCACAAAAACGTATATAATTATTTTCTTTTATTTTCTGGACAAAAATAATACTAGGTCCTGAAACATCCTTTATTAATCAAATTAACCTGTGCACTTTGTAAGTAAAAATTGTACATAAATGACATTGTTGATGCTCACCTAGCAATATGTTGATGGCCATGACCAGAGCTGCAGCAGCCACCATCGTGTTTCCGGTTCTCGGTGACTTCACCATCGTTGGGCTTTCGCGCGTTCCCCGATCACATCCCGCTCCAGCCACTTCCGCCGGATCCGGTTACACGCTTCACTCCAAGCAACAACCACTGCAACAACCAATCAGACTCAGTACCTACCGAAACCAATCACACAAAACCGGAACTAAATTTAACAACTTTATTAAATGTCAAAACATTTTTTTCCGGCCGAATATTTTTTTTATTTTATATACCTCGAGATGTTTTTGATTTTTATAGTATTTAATTTAAGGGAATCTATTAATGTTTGTTTTTCATGTCACTTTTATATCCAATGTTGTGATTCTTCTCAATACACCATGTCAAGAAAAAACAACCCTTTATGACCACACGACGTGTTTTATACGAGTCTTCACTCTCTCTCACCTCCTTGCAGTGGTAGAGTCGATACTAATCATCGACACCCTCGCACATAAACCTGTCAACTTTAAAAAGCCTTAAAGCTCGCCACAATGGGGATAACACGTGGATATGGAGGGCTTAATGCGCGGCACATAATATTATAACGATAATCGCCCTATTGTTTTCCTCGGTTAACAGTTAACAAACCGAGCTTTTAAAAGCACCGCTCAGATCGCAATAATGCCTAAATTATAACCGGGTGCGTCCCGATTCCGACCCTTGTCAGAGTTTAATATTTGAATAGCGAGATCCTTAACTTTGGCGACTTTTACGACGCGTGTAGGGTGAAAGCTCTTCGGGCTCGACAGCGAACAGGACCGCTCGACTCGGCGGTCGCTTATAGACTGACGGCGGCCGGCGGAGAACAGCAAGTTGATATCGTAACGGTCGCGGAAAAAGGTTGCCCTTTGTCGCGCTACGCGAAGCGTGTCGCCTCTACGACAGTTGGTATCATTAGGGTGTATGGCTGACTGAGACGGCCGCTGACACTGGATATACGAGGCTTATTGAATCAGTGAATTTACCTCAGGATGACCGCGGAACTAATTTCAACTCTACCTCATTCGAGTAAAACTTATTTTCTTGTATTTGTCATTGATGGATAGAATTACAAAATGTATCCCGATCAACTTGTTGGTTATCTTAATTTATCTTATCTTAATTTAGTATTTGTAGCCAAAATACCCAACCAAACTAACATTTTTTTAAGTAAAACTTCTTTACGCACGCTTGACTTGGGGAGTAAGCTGGCGAATGCGTGACGAGAGCGTTACGAAAAGTGTGATCGGGCGAGGCGAACGATAATAAATTATTTAATTATTTGTAGAAAATGAATATAATATACATGCATATATTATACATTTAAATATACACATATAGATGGAGCAAAAGAAGTTTCACTTCACTCGTTTTTTTTAATCAAAAGGTATATCAAATATCTAGTACGGATATGTTCTACTTTATTTATTTGTCGTATAAATTATAAAACATATGCTGTTAAAGATTTTAATATTCCATGATTTTAGAGGCAACTTGGGCAATAATTTGACCCAATATTTAAAAAAATAATATTACTGTTAATAAAAATACAATGAAATCTATATATATATAGATCAATCGCTGTTCGTTTGTCTCGCTAAAACTATTTAGCGATTTAGCTGATTTTGGTTTTGAAATATCGTAGTCCAGGGAAGGTTTAAACGGTGAAAAAATATGGAAAAATGCGAAGAAGATAGTAAAAACCACAATTT
Organism: Limnephilus auricula; assembly: GCA_951813805.1. Taxonomy (NCBI): domain Eukaryota; kingdom Metazoa; phylum Arthropoda; class Insecta; order Trichoptera; family Limnephilidae; genus Limnephilus; species Limnephilus auricula. The sequence continues at coordinate 25,129,287 of OX638393.1, forward strand.
CATTTTCTCTTATAAGCTGTTTGAAAACTGAATGTATCGGGAATGAATGTACGGAATGCAGGAGGGGGAGGGGAAACTGGGAGAGCAGAGGTAAACTCAAGAGGGGGGAAGGAAACTCGGGATGGGGAATCGCGGGAGGGGGGAAACAAATACGGGAGGGGGAGACGAATACGGTAGGGAGGAGGGGAACTCGGGAGGAGGGATCACGGAACGGGGAAGAGGGGGAGTAGAGTGAGGAGAGGGAAGGTGAAGGTGGAGGAATGGGAACGCGAGAGGGGAAGGGGACGCGGGAGTGGAAGGGGAGGAGGAAGGTGAAGGGACGAATGGGAAAGGACGCGTAGGGAGAAACAATTTCTTTATTAAATGACATAGCAACGCATGCCGGGAACCAGCTAGTATAAAATAAAAAAAAAGGTTTAAAAAGCATTTTGAAGGGCGTAAACTTAAATAATAAATGAGCCATTTATGTTAAAATTGAAATTTGTCGGGTCTAAATTAAAATAACTATCCAAAAAATGCATTTTTTACGATGGTTTATTTTTTTATTTTATTTTTCATTATATCAACACAGTACCTAGTGTTACTTGTGAGTTAATTATAAAATTACTTATTTTTAAATAATAATATTACATTGTTTTACTCCAAATAAAATCCATAATTAATGCTCAAAGTAAGTCAAGTACGTCGCTTAAAACCCTGTATATATTTGGGATAAGAAAAATCATGTTTTTGTTGATTTTGGTTTTTGACATAATTCCATTGTTGTTTTATGTTCTGTCTCCCACTGTACGTACGTGTATGCCCCTTATTTCCTTCAAGGTCCGAGGTAGGTCCACGCACATGTGTGCCCTGGCCCCCTAGCACACTCGATCGATAACGATTAATAGGATAACTTTCGGTAATTTCTCATCGTTCCCTAGCATGATTGCAGACCGCCAGCGAATAAGTGACAGTTCACAATGACTAAGTGTCCTTAATATATTCGACATCAACTGTTGTTTGTACGTTAGCGATCTGCAGTTCTCCTAGGGAACGATGAGAAGTTACCGAAAGTTATATTATCAATCCTTATCGATCGCTTGTGCTAGAGGGGCTGATGTAGCTTGAGCCGAGAAAAACCGGTTGGTGAGTAAATTTAAATAAATCGTCGGCTTAAAAAAAGTGTCCGTCCGATTTAATTTAATTAGAAATATAAAATCTAAGCACAAAAGAAGTAAACATTGGATGAAGCAAAAGTTCTTCGAGCAAATATTTTATATTGCTCCAAATATTTGTAACGTGGCTAAATAAAGTGGCGGCAACTGGGTCGAGGAAGAGATAAAAAATAATGGCCCCTGTCGGAAATCGAACTGGTGATCCCGCCATGACCTATAGACATTCTTGGGCCCGCTGTCGTGACTTTATCTGGAGGCCTAATAAGAACCATCTGCCTGAAAAGTATGAAGGTCACCACTACCTACCTATAAACGATATTTTTTTATGTTCGTAGGAAATATTAAAAATGGTAGGTTCGATTGTTTTTTATAAATGGCGTCAAAAGATTTCTTTTTTCCCTTATCTGGTTATTTTAGAATAAAATGAGAATAGAATTAGAATTTAGAATAAAATAAAATGAGAATAAAATAAAATGAGGAAAAGGAAAGACAAGTTTTAGTGGAGTGGACATTTTTTTGTTTTAAACTGAGTATCTCTGTATTTTGTTTTAATAACTCAGGTACGGGCCATACGTCATTCCTATGTCTACCTACGTTAAATTATCGTGAAAACAAGCTTATGTGTCCAAGCTGTTAAACAGAGTATATATAAAAGGGTCTCAACTGCTCCCAGTCGTCGGGAACTAGTGAAACTATAGTATCCCCAATTGGGGTATGTTGTGAGGCTGAAGGAGAGGAAGGGCGGGAAAGTAGATAGATACCTAGCTATTCGGATCTGGTTACCAAACAAAGGGCTAAGCCATTTAAAGCAACGTTTCTTAAATCTTTATTTCTTAGAATTTAAATTAAATAATAAACAACAAATTACATAACTTCGTCTTAATATAGGTAGTACACTTGTTTAAAAGAAATCTGTTGTTCGAATTTCTAGCGATATTGCCGGGCATAAGGAAATTTTTTTTTTTATTATTTTTTTTTTTTTAATTTTTTTCAATTTATTTCACCTTTTACACACAACAATTTTACAATTTTAATCATTGTTTAACAATAGAATAACAAAATAAAAACAAAAATATAACAAAAAGGTATAACAAAAAGGTGAAAACATCATTTTTTTGTTTCTACACCAATTAAGAGAACTGGCTCTTGAGCTTGGTGTAGGAGTTATGTAAGCATATACAATTTTTATGTCTATAATTAATATAATATCTTAAGTACTAGATTAAGGAAAACATTATACAATATTTTATGGTTTGATTTACAGGATTAAGGTTAAAGGATTTTATTGCATACAGTTTTTTAAGAATAGTTTGATCTTTTTCTGGAATACTGCTAAATCTGTTATTTTTTTTTTATCTTCGGAAAGGCTATTGAAGTAAGTTATCCCTTTGTATACATAATTATTTTGCATTTGTTGAGTAGAAAGTAATGGAATTTGGATATTATATTTACGTCTTAACGATGAGTTAATAATAAACATAATAAATAATAATTAACACAATACACAATGAACCCTGCTTCCTCAACATATGAAGATGTTGTTTAGTCACTGTCTATTTTTTACGTTTATTATAATCGTCGAAGAGAAATTATTAATTTCTATTATTTTATGTATTGTATATCTGTATTTAATATACAAAATATTTTTCCTCCGTGATTATATCAATGCAGTTATTCGATAGTTTTTATATATTATTATAGTTATTATATATTATTATAATTTTTTATTTTTTTATTTATTTCAATTTATTTCACCTCTTACACACAACAATTTTACATTTTAATCATTGTTTAACAATAGAATAACTAAATAAAAACAACAATATAATAAAAAGGTACAAAAAAAAGGTGAAAACATCATTTTTTTTGGTTTCTACACCAATTAAGAGAACTGGCTCTTGAGCTTGGTGTAGGTGTTATGTAAGAATATACAATTTTTAGTCCATAATTAATATAATATCTTAAGGACTAGTTTAAGGACGACATTATACAATATTTGATGGTTTGAATTACAGGATTAAGGTTACATGGTTTTATTGCATACAGTTTTTTAAGAATAGTTTGATCTTTTTCTGGAATAATGCTAAATCTTTTATTTTTTTTACTTCTTCGGGAAGGCTATTGAAGTAAGTTATCCCTTTGTATACATAATTATTTTGCATTTGTTGAGTAGAAAATAATGGAATTTGGATATTATATTTACGTCTCAACGATGAGTTAACTTTATTATTTTTTAATGTCTTATCTTTGAATATTTGTAATATTGAGTCTTTTTTATATAGATCTTCAATTTTTGGAACTTCGAAAACTTTGAACAATGTTGCAGAAGGGAATGTAGGTTGTTTTTTTAAAATGACTTTAATAATTAGTTTTTGAACCACATTTACAGGGTTTAAAATTTTTTTATATGCACCTCCCCATCCAATAATTCCATATTGAATTACTGACTGTACTAGTGCATAGTACACCTTTTTTAAATTATTTACCTTGAGAATATTTCTTAATCTAATAAATATATAAATACATTTCCTAATGCGCTTAACAAGTTCACATATGTGTCTGTTCCATTTCATATGTTGGTCTACAATTACACCGAGGTACTTTATTTCAGTTGCATGATTTAATTTTTTACATGAACTATGTGATGGCTTCAACACCACGTTCGAAAGGAAAAAAAAAGCATCTTCTTTATCGGAAGAGCTCATACAAAATTTTTCCCACCTAAACGAAATTTCAAATCGACTACACTAGCGACCGCTATTGAAAAGGACAGAAAAATCACAATCTGAGAAGGGCTGAGGTAAATAAAGGTGATGACATAATGGAGAGCTCGAAGTTTTCAAATCGATACCACGTTTAAAATTTATCAATATTGAATGTAAGCCGACACTTCAGACCGACCATAAATTTAAAATCCTAGAGCTTGTCGAAGAGAGTTTGTTTAGTAACAAAAAAAACTTACATGGTTTTGAGGAATAAATGGGGTAATTAAGCCCAAATTACCACTACAGAATACAGACGAAGTATTGAGGAAACCAATTAAAATTAACGACGTATACAATCTATGAATTAGTGCTATAGATCGAGATTTTTCGAAAGGTAAACAAAACACTTAGATTAAAAGTAAATAAGATTTTACTTTTGAGTACACAAAAAATGAAGTCAAACAGGTACGTACTAGACTTTAGAGCTATTTGAAACGCATTAAGAAAATGAATTCTGAATTAATAAGGTGATATTAGTTATTACCAGACAAAGTTTTACGAATATTATATCTGATCATGAAAAGGGACGAAGGATAAAAAATAGTTGTAAACATCTGCAAGGAATGTGGTGAATCAAGTAAATGACAGAAACAATTTCATGTTACCATGAGAATTAAGCCGAAATACTACTGAATTCAATTTTACCTGCCGCAAATTTTAAACAAAAATAAATGGGAGAGTGCGAGAGTGATAATTATTTCAGATGTAAAGTCACAATTAGCCGAGGAAATTTACCGATTATTAAGGAAAGACCGATTGCAGAATTCTAGTAAAAGTTTAAAGCAAGACTGCATCAAAAGGGTGAGTTACACTTATCGGCCGCCAGACAATGAAATAATTAAACGGACATATTAAGATTGGAGAGAGATAGAGAATCATGAAAAATAACATATCAATGAAAGTTGAAATTGTCTGAACTCTCAATTATAAAGCGCCCTACGGAAGAGCTCGATGTACGTCCTGAGTCCACACCTGGCGTTTTTTTTTGAAGATATTTGAAGGGCTGGGTACCGGCTAAAATAATAATACCATGGGGCAGTGGGAGTCGAGTCGGGGTCGAGGATCGAAGGGACGGCCTAGGAAGAGTGATAACCGTGATAGTTTCTGAATATTTTTTGTGTATAAATAATTGGTATCGTTCGTATTTAATTAATCAATATTATAAAAACGAGTGCTGTGAGTAATAATCCAAGAAAGAATGAACAAAATAGTGTTAAGCAGTGCGGGTGTTTACTAATGTAGGAAGAGTGCGCCGCGAGTGGATTAACTAAGTAATAAAATTAATTTGAATTATCAAAACCAAAAAAATACTCAAGTGAATGAAATACTTAGCTTCAGTGAACAAATTTTGAAATATAAAATTAGCGGAGTCATAAAGTTACGTACTAATGTCATCTTCAATCTTACACACACCAAATAATAATATCAAAACAACATTTAAAAATACACCTACGTACTTAAAATTCCTTCAATGTGCGCCGAACAAAAAAATAATAATAATACAAAATTTACCTACAAATACCTACGTAATAATGCCTTGCCCAATCTTTCACAAAACCAAAAAAACAAATAATAATATTAAGTATAATGTATATAAAAATATAAAATACCTATATGGTTATAATTTGTCCAATCTTCCGAAACCAAATAATATTATAAAGTAATACTCACAAGTTAAAATTTCTCCGACCTTCCGCGAAAATAATAATAATAAACAATACCTACGCACTTGTAGTTTCTTCAATATATCATATAATCAAGATAATACAAATATTCAAAATAATATCAACATATACCACATATACCTACGTATGAATGTCATCTTCAATAGTCGCAAAAACAAAAGAAAAATAATGTTAACAAATAATAATTAATAACCTACGTATTTTCTTAAACTCAAATAAAAGTGTGACATAGAGTCATGGGTGTTACTACTTCTGGGGACTAAATTACCGAATCATAAATATAGGAAGGTTCTTTCTTTATTATTTTTTCCTCTACAGGTATTTAGTGCACTTAATCAGGCTTCGTTCAGGTGAGTGAAAGAAACATTTTAATTAATTACAGGTCGTACATGGTCCCGATACCTGAGAGGATCTGCCCATCTACAAAACCAATGATAAAAGAAGTTATGTTCCAGGATATAATTGTGTTTTGAATATTATTCTCAATGTGTAATCACGAGATTTGTCCCAAATTAAATCTATTATCAATGTCGGGGTTCAACGAACTTATATTTTTTTGCGTGCTAGAAAGGACGAGACGGATGTGTACAAAAAAAAGGGTCCCGGCCATAAATCGTAGCCGTACAGTCATCCAAATTAGAAGGGTTTTTTCTGAGGTATGCCGAGCCAAAGTGGAGTGACGGGAGCATCCATACCATACTGGATGTTGGTTCAAAAGTGAAATTTGGAGAATTGAATTTAAACATTATAATTGTTTACTAACAACAATATTATCATGTCAAATTTCTTTCAGGCTTCCTTACAAAAAATGAAATCAACATTATTTCGGTAATGTTTCCTCAATCAAACCCTTCCAAAATCCCGTTTGACCTGCGAAATATAGACTTCACGACTGGGGAATGCAATAGCGTCACTGAAATTATATCCCCACAAGATATGAGACAAAGAGGGCTTTTTTTCTTGCGCTATCATGCGATAGGGGATGTCAACGTAAACTGAGCAATCACGCGGGGTACTAGAAGTTAATCCCTTTCGCGGGGTCATGCAGAGTGAAAAGGCATGAAAGACAGAATAAAAAGAAAATGCCACTTGGAATGGTAGGGTATGATTCGCTGACGGAGGCGTTTCGACCGAAGGTATCCCAAGTTTTGCGAAGTTATGTGGAGGGGACGTCGGCGTGGTATTCCGTGAGAATAAGTCTGTAGCACTATTGCATACTACCAGTAGTGTCGACCTAAAAGCAAACATAGTTTTTACAAGGTAGAAGTTATGTCAGCTCTTGGAGGCGAGGAACGCAAGCCAATGATTATCCTCGTAGGAGACGAAAGGATCATCTCAAACGGCTCCGTACGCACTCAACGCGAGTAGAGTCATGATAAGGGAGGAAATGGACATACCCCTTCTAGAATCAGTCGAGTTAAAATCAAATCTGGAGGATAGGAAGTCGGGATAATACTGGAAGTGACATGAGGACTCTGCGCGCTTTCATCTGGCGTGAAGGGACCCTTTCGTAGCAATGAAGTTCATGCAAGAGAACAAAATCAGGACTTAAGGACCATCCTAGCAAACGTAATGATTGAGTCTTTGTCCGGAATGTTGGTCACCAGTATCTATTTGGTTAGAGGAGGAGCCGACTTATTCAGGAAACAACATTCCCCAGATCCTCCTATCACCCCTCCTCACCTTCCTCTTCCCCAGTACATGTAGTGTATACTAATAACAATAATAACTTGACCATTTAGGTGCAGTACGACGACATTGAGAGCTTCGCAAGGATCCCGACATGTATTTCATAATACACACTGTTCACGTAATGTAAATATAACCCAATGTAAACCTATAGACAGAAAAAAATCGGGTAAGAAAACTACGACTTTGAATTTTATAAACCGGCTGACAATTTACTGTAGAATTAGCGTCAATGACACTCCGTTCAAGTTGAGAAAAGGCGGGTAATACGAGTATAGGTTTGAAAATAAAATAAAACAATCTAAAAAACGGGGTCAGTTTATCAAACGAGATTCTTTCACACTTTACTCCAAAAGAATCTGAGGTTACCACACACTACATTATTTCCTCTACATGTGTATGTGTATTAATTTACACATACAAATGTAAATACTGAAACAACAAATTACACAACGTAGTATATAGGAATAATGTGCAAAAAATCTTAAATCTTATTTACTGTGAGAAAATCGCAGGGGTTTAAGGAAAAGTTAGGTGTAGCTAGATGCAAGGGTATATTGATCGAAGGCCAAAAGATAAGGGTAGCGTAGCCAGTAGATCCCGGCAGCTAGTGTTAAAGGGAAAGAATAGAAAAACCAAGGATAGACGACTACGGATCAGTACAACGGGTGCCGGGTATCCCCACAGGTACATCACAAATGGTCCCGAGACCCAATAGAAGTTAGTAAGGCCAGGGGTAGGTTCACCACAACTATTACAGACAGTCTTGTTACATTTATTATTGTGTATAATTATATCGATGTTTGGGTGAGTTCTGAACTTATTTATTAAGAAGGGAATGTAAAGTGTCTTTTTTGCATTAATTGAGAGCAGGTTTGTGTCGAACCAGTTTTTTAGGATTTGCATGTCATTGTTTGCATTTTTCTTTAGAATATTCCAGTCCTGACCCTTAACTATGATGATAGTGTCGTCCGCGTAAGAAATAACGCGTCCACTGAGGTTTTTATCGATAAAGTTAGGCGGTTTGTGGAATTATAAAATTTGTAAACATTTTTGTAAATAACTAGAACACACTTTTTAATGGTTTTCGGCTACGTATTAAATTTTCTTTCAAAATTCATACGTTTTTTAAACGTGCAGAATAAAATATAAAAACGGCGCTAAACTTCAAAATCTCCAACTTTACCTATTTCGAGAGAATACCGGAAATTAGTCCTTTTTAAATCAAATTCTAGATGTATTGACTCTTTAAAAAAAAACATAAATTGATTTTGAAAGATTGTTATTTTATCTGGGAAATGCATTTTTTAAATTTTGAAAAATTAGGTTTATTTTTAATATACTAAGGGGGAACCTGTACAACTTCCGTCTCTACAATGTTATGATCACTTTTAATACCAACTCTGGATTTTACGGCAACCTGTATAACCATCTGACTACTTATATAACCGTCTTCACTATTTTTCTATATTTGTCAAATCTGTACGCATTTGTTCTTGTTATGTTGTTGTGTACAGTTGTACGGGTTCGTATTTTTGGGAACCTCTACAACTTCCTTGTCTTCTCTCATTTTATTTGTAACTAATGTAATGTAACTAATTTTAAGATATGGCCAAGATCACCCTTAATGGGTGAAAGTCAAATAAATAAATTTAAATAAAATAAAATATACTAAGGTTATACCGTTGGCCATTGCCAGATTTGTTCAATTTTCAAACGACATATTGTATTATACAACAAAAATTTCAAATTATATAATCATACAACAAAATAAATCAATACACAATCTACTAAACACATTTTTCAGAATTTTAATTTTAGTTAAATTAAAATCATTATAAAATAAACCGAGAACGAGTTTTGTGACGAGAATACCTGAGTTTTTTTTTGTTCTAGGAAAATAACTCAGTTTAATTTTTTTTTAGGGTCTTACAAACTAAAATATTTAAGATTTTTTTACACACTTATTTTTTTAGACATTATTGAAAAATCATTATTGCTTACTTGAATGTAGGTATATATTAAAGCAAGTTTTGAATGAAATAATCGATATTAAATTTTTAATGAAAAACTTTTGATACCTTCATTTTTCAACTTTTATTCTCAGCCGCTGGTCAATGGCTCTTAATAAAACAAGATGGAAATTTGTTTAAAATTATTATTTTTTATTGTAATAGAATTCCGCCACGAATTATCAGAATCATAAAAATAATTATTTAAAAAAAGGTAATATGTACAATAGTTTACATTAATAATAGGTTTTTAGAACTTTGACAAGGTCAGGTATTTACCTATATTGAATAAATTCTTATCTACCAAAAACATCGCTCAGCAACCAAAGATATTATCATAGGTACCTTCTACTTTTATTGAAATATTCTGATGCTACTATGATAAATTTAAATATATACGTTATTCACTTAAATTGCCAAGAGATGCTAGAAATGGTAAAACTCTTCATTAATATTATTTTTTTATTTCAATTCTGTTCACATTATTTATAAGTCTTGCTCGCTAAAAAAAACGTGCATAGTTTTGACAACCTGTCAGATATTTTGATTATTCCGACACAAAATAACATCAGAATTTTTTATCACACCAGACCTGTTAATTGCACCTGTGAGTTTTTCGCAGAAAACTGTCAAGGAATATTTTACATAATGGAAACAGAATTGTTTTTAATTCACTTTCGACAGCGATAGAAATATTTCCACAAAAGCTTCACACAATTATGAACTCAAAACTTCACAATTTTCGGATGACATGCATTTTTAAAAAATAACGTATTCGTCGTAACTGTAAATCGTAAAGTGAAATACGTCGGGCTATAAATTTGACAGATTTCAAAACAAAATCCCTTAGTCCGACCGTCCGGCGTTTCATAGATAAACTGATATTTATCGTTCAAGGCTGCCATACATAAAGCATAAACTGGACTACATGTACATAAGACTACATGTTGCCTTATGTACAATGAACATGCTCTTAGGTCTTATCTAGGATAAAGCCCATGTTCGAAGAGCGGTATCTTGTTTGATGGTGTAAAATGTAGACAATGGAAAGTGATTGGTTAATTAAAAATTAATAACCAAAATGAATTATTGCTTTTCTCAATTTCAGAAAGAGCGCACCTAAACAGGGATTCTAAGCTATCGAAATATAACCTCCACTCTCTCTAACCGGCGATTAATACCATGGCTCCGTGACACTTTATAAAGCCTGCAATAACATCACCAATCGTCCTGACTAACGCAAACTAATTAACTTTTAAATACCACCCAGAAGGTCTAGCAGCATGATCGTTAAAACCATATATCAGTACGACGTTGACTAAACCCGTCATCTATGGTCAGTTGTCAATATTAGCGAGCACGGTCAACAATCGATTAGAGATATTCCGACCGAGAATTAATGGTCGATTGATAAGGATTGATCGCCAACGAAGAAGTAACAGTTGAAAATTAAATGTTCTTAAAAGCGATTGACCAGCGGCTGAGAATAAAAGTTTAAAAATGCTTGCAACTTTACAGGGAGGTTCCAATGAGAAAGATTAATTATTCCCCGTATCAAATTTTTTAAATCAAAAATTTTATATCGATTTATTTCATCCAAAACTTGCTTTAATATATACCTTCATTCAAGTAAGCAATAAAAATGCTCAAAACGCACGATGATAAATTATTAAATATCGTGTACTTTTTGTAAGTATCGTTTGATCATAAGAAGATTTTTCAATAATGTCCAAACAAAATAAGTGTGTTAAAAAAATTAGAAATATTTTAGTTTGTAAGACCTTAAATAAATAGAAAAACTGGGGTATTTTTGTCACAAAACACGTTCACGGATTTTTTAAAAATGAATAATTAGTTAGGAATCTGGGTTTAGTGTATCCAAATCATCCATCGCCAAGACCTAGACAAACCACATCCCATGAACCCGGGCACCTCTGCTAACCTTGGGGTGACCTATTTCAGAGGTGTTGGTTAGTCCATAAATGGTTCCCGGGGCGGCAGTACCCATTCCCGCCTCCCAAACATGTAGGGAACGATGAGAAGTTACGGAAAGTTATCCTGTCAATCCTTATCGATCGACTGTGCTAGGTCGGTCGGTGACGACCGTCCGTGGTCAAGTGGTAAGACACTTGACTCCCAATCGGAAGGTTGCGGGTTCGAACCCGGCGTGCGCAAATAAATTTTATTTTATTATCGTGTTATTTCACAATTGATTAATAAAAATAATATATATTATATTTGCGGCACATTCCAGAGTGGAAGATACTCTCAGTATCGCCCTGGTGTAAGACCACCATTCAGAATTGAAACGTTGCTTAATAATGGCTCTAGACGTGTTTAGTGACTAGATCTGAATAGCCAGGTACTTTCCCACCTTCCTCTTCCCCATCTCCTTCCCTTCCCCACTTACCTTCAGCCTCACAACATACTCCAATTGGGGATGTCATAGTCTCACTGGCTCCAGAAGGGAGCAGTTGGGACTCTTGTGAGGTTTCTCTATAATAAAAAAAAGGTGGCCTGGTAACTATCAATAAATCTACTCTAATAAAGATTTAAAGGCAGGTTTATGTTGCAAATACCAATAATAAATAATAACATATTTCTATATTTATTTTACAAAACTGCGGGTATTCTTTTTGGTTGACCTAAATAGCTAAACTTTTTTTTCTAGAATCGTGTTAATATTTCACAAAAGTTGCATTATATAAAAATGCCACATATAACATTGCTTGTGCTGCGGAGGACTGAATGCATTTCCAGGTTTCTAGTAAGAAGTTGTCAACGGAATTCAGATAACCACCGCTGATGTGTGGCAACGAGACATGAAAATGGCAGAGGAAGGTATAAAGTAGACTGATGCAATATAAATGAGATCCCTGAGGCATACGTTTGCCTAAACCGTATATGACCGAATTACGAATGAGGAGATCGGAGGAGTGCAAGACAGATAAGCATGATTTATTTTATAATAACTCTCCGAGGAACTATTTCTTTGGGGAAGCCATGCAGAGGGTCTTTTTAAGGAGGGAATGAAGTGAACTTGAGTATGGAAGATACCCACATTACTTATAAGACGCAGGGAATATAAAAGCCGACATATTGTTCGTTCCATAGTTGAAACGCTAAGAAAAGAATGTGTTTTTGAAATCAAACCGTTCTTATGCGAAAAATACACATTTGACTTAAATGTGAACCAGTGCTGATTGGGTGAATCACGCTATTGGAATCATTTAAATTTACTGAATATAACTATGCTTGTTTATTTGGCACAATAATATATATATAGTAATGTTGGCCTCACTGGGTGGCTTACTCGTGCTGAGGCCCCCATAGCCCCCAAAACAAAAATAAATTCAGAACCAAAATTAAAAGTTGGATTAAAGAACAAAAAACATTATTACAAAAAAATTATAACAAAGTAATAAAACATATACATGTTACACACAATACCATTGTGTCCAACACACATCATTCACACACATACACCACTCATAATATGCCGATTTTTTTTTTCATTACCGACTTTATATATTTTAATAAAAATATTTATAACTTAACTTTATTGAATTTTATATTTTAAAATGTTTAAGGAGCGTGCATCAGTGATGAACGAGCTATTAATAATTCGGCACTGCATGCAGAACCACCAACCGATTAGTAATAATTCGGCTGGTGGTTTTGCACACAAATTCGATTTTCAGAGACCCTGCATGTAGTCCCGTGAGTGGTACTTTAAATCGGATCATGAGTAGCGCGTTTGTTTAATCATATGCCCACGAGTTTATTAGTAGCCTATTTAATACAGTAGGTAAAGTATGTAGGAAGTGTATAAGACAAGGAGACGAAATTGTGTGTTTCAGTAAATTCACCAATGCAATAATATAATTTTTCCCTAAAAGGGCTTTTCCCCAAAGTACAACAGACATGTAAAACACAAATTAGTATCCGTTTTAGCGACAACTCAAAACCATGAAAAGACGGACTCAACTACCACGCACTGAATACCGCATTTTCAATTTCCACACATTTCAACGTTACGGCTTAGTACCACGAATATTACCTAGATAGTTATTCATATTTCGACATTCGATTTGTGTTCCACCGGATTAAAGCCAATGATCGTGCCACGAACGACTGAAAATATATTTTTGAAAATTTTTCCGAGCATTACCATACTCCGGGGAGTTAGGGGCGGCGGCGCGGCGCGGTATGGCGCTATTCAGGATTGGTGCTACTAAAACAGGTTTAAGAGAAAAAAAACGTAATTCCGGATCAGGCCTACTCCCGCCTCACCCCCTGTCCGGTCTACTCGCCTCCTAAGGGAGTTACAGGACGGAATTGGTTAGGACATGTTCAAATTCACAGCTGCAGCTAGTTTGTACGGACAATAAATAAAAATGCTATTTTAACTAATAAGAGTCATATATATTAATACTCCCAGTTGCATGTGATAATTCGTGATCCGTTCAAATGTTTTCCTGACATCATCTCACTTATCTCTCACAATATTTTCTAATCATTGTCCAACTGGTCCAGTGCAGTTAGGGCATTGATATATATTTAGATTAGACGTAAGCGGAAAAAAATGTTCTGCGGAGTTGGAGGTGAGGCAACCAAGTCTCTATTTCACCACTTTACTAGATTTAAACCGTCGACCGCATCTGACGGGCGACATGTCAAAATAATGTGGAAAAGGATCAAGCAATTGGCTTGACTAAAAGGACGCGGAGAGTCTGACGGTCGAGCCTTTCGATGTGGTGGCTTCAATTAGAACGAGTGATTGTGTGATTGGGGTGGATTCTTCCCATTTGGGGTCTTTGGGGAACCAAAGGGAGGTGGACTCTCCGTCGTGGATCCTTCAGGGAACTAAGGAGTGGAGAGGAGATATTAGGCCCTCTTCCCTCACGGGGCCTTCGAGGAACCTAGGTGGGGTGGGCTCTTCCTTTTTGGGGCCTTCGGGGAACCAAGGGAGAGTGGACTCTCCGTCGTGGAACCTTCAAGGAACTAAGGAGTGGAGAGGAGATATTAGGCCCTCTTCCCTCATGGTGCCTCTGGGGAACCAAGGTGAGGTGGACTCTTCCCTTGTGGAGCCTTCGGGGAATCAAGGGGGGGTGGACTCTCCATCGTGGATCCTTCAGGGAACTAAGGAGTGGAGAGGAGATATTAGACCGTCTTCGCTCATGGGGCCTTCGAGGAACCATGGTGGGGTGGACTCCTCCTTTGTGGGGTCTTCAGGGAACAAAGGGGGAGTTGAGAGGAAAGATGAGACCTGGGAAATACATTGTGGAACCAGAGGATATGGCATCTTATCCAATGACAACCCTGGTGAACTTTATAAAAGGGATCGGTACTGTTAAAGGAATGAGGACAAATGGGAGACAGCACAATGGGCCTATGGTCTAAGTGCACACGGAAACTACAAGTAAACCGTCTCTGCTCTTAAAAAAAATAAAAAAATCCCAACAACTGTAATAAACAATGCACTGAATATAGAAAACAATTTACAGCATTCGTTGACTTTTAATTATAATCCAACCATATTTCAGATTACAATTTATTTTTCATCAAATTAACCACAATTATTCATTTATTATATTATTAGCAGTTTGTTCGCTATCTTTATTTATTGATTGGGTTATTGTTTTTTTATAATATAAATACGGCACTGGAGTCCCAATTGCTCCCATCTGAAGCCAGTGAGACTATGGCATCCCCAATTGGGGTATTCTGTGAGGCTGAAGGAAGCGGGGAGGGGAAGTAGATGGGCAAGAGGAAGGTGGGGAGGTACCAGGCTATTGAGATCTGGTCATCAGATCGGCTAAAGCCATTTCAAGCAACGCTTCAATTCTGAATGGTGGTCTTACACCAGGGCGATGAATGTGATTTTAAATACATTCTGAAAAACCCTTTATTAAACCAAATTTGAAAAAAAATTCCATATACGTTCCATTTACTTGGATTTTATTGCAAAGCGGGAATATTTTATGTCTATGACAAAATACGCCAATTCTTGAAGGGTTAATCTAGATAGTTTCTTGGATAAATTTATCAATTTTTATTATTAATTAATGCGATATCTTTTGACTTGTCCGAAAGTCTAGAATGAATACTTATTTTTAACTTAATGAGTAAAACCTCGAATTGCAATATTTTAATTAACCGCTTGGGCACATAACACGTAGGCACGTAAGTAGACATAGGAATGACGTATGCCTCGGACCTGAGTTTTAATGAAGACAATATTAGCGATAAATCAAAAATCTAAAACAGAAAAATCAGAAAAAGATACGGTCACATCTGGGACTCGAACCCAGGACCTTTGCCTAATATGTGGTATGTTTGTAAAATGAAAATTATTTATTATACTGATGAGTGTTATATACGTTATGTCTCTTAATTTGCATTAGTAAGGACAACTTTAGGTGTGTTGAGTTTCTTCCAAATAAGTTATAGGTTCGAGTTGATTTTTTCTTCAATCTTAGCAAATTCACTTTGTGGCATGATTTTCTTCAAATTAAACTAATTACTTTTGTGTAAACCACTATAATCAATGTTATGATATATACATGTTTCAAAAGTTGATTTATTTAGATATCGTAATATTTTCAATAGATATAAACTGGACAGATGTCTTCATTAGACTAGGCCCTGAGTAGTTCTGCCGCAGCCCAAGCTGCGAGAAGACTGTAGGAGCCCGTCCAATCTAGCCAATGCCTTCGGCCATCATCGTAACCGTTCGTACCTAAGACACGAACGAGAATAGATGGTGCTCTTCTGATATCATACTCAACTGCCATCTGTTGGGATATAGCAGAACTTCGTTATACTAACTAAGCTATCGACGTATATTGAAGAAATCTGAAACTACATGAATAATCAATACAGTACACGGCGTATGGTACCTGCCCAACACGATAATTATTTATCTAACTTTAACTATATTAATCTAAAATACGATACTGCCACCCCGGGTCGAACCACGGTGTCCCTCTTGACAATATCATATTACTGTGAGGGGGATACTGTGTTACTTATGACGTCAGAATAACCCTTACTTAATCTAAAACATGCGAACACCTCAGCACGGGTTCTCCTAGTGAGGTGTTCGCAAATCACTACTACTAATCTATATTAAAATCTATCTAAAGTTACTGATTATTAAAATGTTTTGTATTATTGGAACTTATTATCTATGTGAACTGCTGTAATCATTTGTAAAATGTAAGTTCGAGAATAGAAATAAATAAATAAAAAATTTACAACATGCACATACTGAAATCTTTATCTGTGTATTTGTAAATGTTCTGTCTCATATATTATGTCTGCAAAGCCTACGGGCTTTTAATTAACTGAAAAAAAAGTGCTTTTGTCAGGCGTAAAAAACCATGTATTAATTTAAATGTCTTGCCAAAAAAGCATACTAACGGGTTATTCCGTATCTTCTGTGTTACCTAATTCAGCGTTAAATCAATCACACGTAACGTACATTATCAGAACTTCAACTTCTTCTTCATCGGCACTCCTGTTATGTACGCTACATGCGACTCATTTAACCCCGATTAACCTGCGTTAGGCTAACGCAATAGATAATAAGAATAACCTGACCGGTTTCTTTTTAATGTCGAACATATTTCCCTGGATTTTTAGGAAATAAATCCTGTATACTCACCTTTGATTATATAAATGTCTAGATAGAGTGATGCGCTTTAATTGCAACAAAAAGAACAGGCCAGATTTGAAACACTAGTGTGCGTGACACGCACACAAGTATGCGTAACTTGTATTGTTTTACAAGCGCTGCGGGCGTGTTGAGTGATACCAGCTCCCAAATATTTCCCATAAAAGTGGGTAAAAAATATGTTTCGGTTTTGCGGGACCTATAATTCGTTAATTTTAAATTCATTTAAGTAAAATAGTTTTCTACATATAATAATGATATAAATGAAAAGAAAATCATTGTTAAAAGAGATTTATTTTTATTTGATTATTTTTAACAAATAAAGACAACGAAAATCATTAGAAAATGTTTTATTTAGTTAACTAATAAAGACTTATTAAACAGTTTTAGAAATAATTTACATATTACTTTTATTATTATTATATTTTATTCGAACAACAAATTAAAACTACAAATAACAATAAAATTTACTTAGTAAGGTCAAAAATACGAAAAGACGGTTGCAGAATTTTAGTAATAGACTTACCTTATTTGGCACCTTTTGGTACGGGCCGCTAAAAACAAAATTACTATTTTAAAAAATTACCTTACACGGGATCGCTTCCTTTTTTAACCTTCGACGCTTTTGATTGTTGACAAAATACAGGTCTTTGGCACGGAAACGATCAGAGCAAATGACAGTTTAGCTGGTTGCCAGACTTCCTCTCCGCGGCTTTTTCTTATTATTTCTATTTACTTACTTCTTAATATAGGATCATTAGGTATTCTGTAAAATATGTATGAATAAAATTAAAAGTTTACTTGATACTTCACCAAAAAAACCTGTCACATTTTTTGTAATTTTAATGGATAAACAAATTTTGTATTAATAACTTTTTTAAATATAGTGTCAACGTGAAGAATTAAAAAACACTTAAACACAAAGACCAACTTTCACATTTATAACATTATTATGTATAGTGTACCTACTTTTGGGTAATTATTAAAAACCTATTTTAAAATTAACAACGCACCATGGGAAAATGTTATTTAAAGAACAGGCAACCCCGTAAACATGGCGTCAAATGGCGTTGTTCTAAGACCAAATTACACTATTAAAACTGAATTATTTCTTTAACTAAATGGTTATTTTAAGGGAACTTACCGATGATAGGTAACATTTTTAGTTGTTTTCAACCGTCCTTTGTAATTCCTGCACACTGTTATAGCGCAAATCGTCATTTTCAAATGTCACACAACACGTGTTTACCGCCCAACGATACTTTCGCATCTGAGCGGACAGGACAAGCTTTAAGGCGAACAGTTAGCTGAATGTTTTTTTGGCGTTTCGTCGCTCGAGCGCTCTATCTAGACATTTATATAATCAAAGATACTCACTATCAGGTTCTTTCATTATTGATTTTAAAATTTGGAGTTTAAAATTCTCTCCTTACGTCTATCTATTAACAATGCGAAGAAAGTAAGTACTAACTACTAAAGTCTTTATATGGATGAAGAATTTATACTAAACCACAAATGGAGAATTTTTCTTAAGCCAGCATTGTTCAAGTCCTAATGTGTTCACCATTTTATTTTATTTATTTTTTATATATTGAATTTCATGTTATGAATTTTATTTAGATATAAACTTTTATAAGGAGGGAAGAGTATTGCACACACCGCACTGTTCAGCTGAAATAAACACAATATTTTTATTATTATTATATTCATTTTTATTGTTAAAAAATGTCGATTTAAGTCAATTTACATTTAAAATGTCATTTCGCTTGATGGAAATTGTGAAAATAATTATAGCTAATGAACCGTTCTATAAAATCAGGAGGTTGGCTGACTCGCCCATAGACAGGAAGGGAGAACAGGGTGGGATAATTGAAAATGGTACAACGCAGAACAAGAACTCCAGAGATAAAAAACTATTCATTCTTTTGGACATTTTGCGTAAAATATTTTTTACATGTTTTATCCACTGAATACACCAGCAACCAGCAATTGGCGGCCCATAGGCTAAGTGGGGACCCGCGAAGTGCTCACAATCATATATATTTTTTTCATATCTAGTTCTTGTGAGGAAAACATAGAGGTAAGTTTTAATAACGAGCAACGGCCGAGTGGGATTCCATTATATAACTACATACGACGCTGCTAACTGGTTGGTTGTGATATTGGAAAACATGTGATGACTACCATAAAAAAAGTGAGAATCCATCCTTTTTCAACATTATAAGTGGAAAATGTGGCATCTGCAATGATGGAGTGTAACTAGTAGAGGGTCGAACACAACGCATGAGGTAGGGACCAATGAACACCACGCTTTCCTCCATGCAGTGGTCAAAAGGATTCAAAGGATTACTTGAGCTATTTCATCTGATACTTTAAAATAAAATTTACGTAAACTGTCTGCATAAAATTTTATAATTTATCAAATTTCGAAAATAGAAATATGTACCTACCTTAAAAGCGTATTGTCAAAATTTCTCTATGTTCAGTTTTTAGGGAAACCTCTCAGGGATGTTTTACTTCAAACAGTGAAAATAACGGAAGTAGTAATAACAGTTACAAACATTTTGAACAACAAATAACTAGTAGCTACTAAGGGTTTACTTAAGATAAACAATACAAACAATTTACTTGTGGCTAAGATAGTATTAACATTAATGAAAATTGATTAAAATATAAATAATATAAATAACTACACTGCCCGTCTCTCTCACAGCCAGGCGCACAAATACCATTCTGGAAGACTTAGGCTACGTCCGCACACGCAGGCGACTTGCTTAGCGCCTAGAGCCTAGTGGCTTGCACTCTGACTACTTGCTAGGATACACGGTGGCCGCACTGAAGGTGGTTTGCGTGGTGGGTCATTAGGTGCCTTGGTCATTTGCTTGTCGGCACTTTGACGAGATGTAACTTTCAAAAATAGCTAAACTGCTACTTAAAGAAAATTAATAATTAAAATATATCTACCATGTTCGGTTCATGACATAAATAAGTTACGGTAAAGTCATGGGGAGTTTAATGTTCTGTATAAACAATTCTGTATAAACGATTGCTAATTATGTATAAACCCATAGTTTCTTTAAGACAACTGCATTTTTATGGAGTTCAGTATTTGCATTCTATTTTAATAAACTGATGCAATCAATATATCATCCTTTTTTTCTTCTAAAATGCCTCGAGCCTAGTGTCAAAAAACCAACACGTTTGTTTACTTCGATACACGCTAAGCGTTAGTTTTACTAAGCTACTCGCTAGGTGACTCGCTAGGCACTAGGCGCTAAGCAAGCCGCCTGCCTGTGCGTACGTAGCCTTAGGCATCCACAAGCAGCTTTTAACAAACTCTCTTCAGCGTTGTTTTAGATACTTTGAACACGTTGCTTGCAAAGCTGAGGACTCCAATCTGGAGACACTCTTAGTCACTGGCAAAGTGGAAGGCAGGAGAAGCAGAGGGAGGTCACCAATACGCTGGATTGACCAAGTGTCGCTGGCTTCTGGTACATTGGTGTCCTTGGTCCCCATGCAGCGCAGAACCACGAGGAGTGGAGGAGCCTCGTCCACCACAGAAATTGGAATGGAGATGGAGTGGAGGAATGAGAACCCAACTTTAAAAGAAATCCCCCTCTTTGCAGTATCCTATTTTCTACCAAGCTTTACCATAAATTGCCTCACCTCCATTCAAAATTCTATATTATCTTCAAAGTCTGAACACGACTACAATTTTCCGAATGGTTGTGAAATGTGTCCGTATATCTAACTAATATTAAAATGTAAAATCGCCTTTCTTAATCCATCCATTGATACGATGCCGTTGGAGGGAGAATATTAGACAAATTAAAAAAATATATATATTACGGGAAGAGATTTGAATATATCCATTTCCGCGTTACCACGTTATTAAAAAAACATAAATAATAATAGTTCATTATTAATAACATTTATTTACTCCACCATACCATTCGTTAGGGCTTATTGATTTATTCATTTTGTATTTTACCAGTTTATTTACTCCTTGTGACATTATTTCTAACAAGACAAAATATAAAAATAAATAAAATTTCAATTTCGGAAAGGAAGTTCTGCGAATTAAAAAGGTATGAGGAGTAGGTAGGAATCTGGTGGCCAATGTGTCCAGATGTGAAGGAAGAATGAATCAAGATCAATGGAACAAGACGATGGATATATATAGGACGTATTTAGGTTTCGATTGAAGATATCATATTGAAACTTACAAATACTTATATTGTGATAAACTAACTTCTGCCCGCGACTTCGTGTGCGCAGGATTAGTACTTCGATTAGCCTATTTTCTTTTCGTAGGTCCCATCTATTTATTTGTATATACCAAAAATTTTAACCTATTTATTTAAAATATCTCTAATTCTTTATTCGATTCAAGGGTGAGTACTTCAAATAAATTCACTAATTTAAATATTTTCTAAAATAGAATTTTGGTTTTACAATCATTGTTTTTCAAAATGTCATTCTCAAATTTTGACATTCTCTATTACACAATAATTATTATTTGTGATACATGGAAAATAGCAAGCTTTGGGTATAAATTATAGCCTATATGTTATTCTGATGTATGAGCTATATTATTGTAAAGTTTCATTAAAGTCTATTCAGTGGTTTTTGCGTAAAAGAGTAACAAACATACATACATCCATACAAACTTTCGCGTTTATAATATTAGTAAGATAAGATAAGATTCGTAGCATTCACATTCGACTGTAATAATATTTCACTTCAAGTACGCTTAAACTACTTGTATAATAAACTTAAAAATAGTCCCACAGCGCTCCTTACGAGTCCTAACGAAATATCAATTAAATAACATGAAATAAAGAATATACAGTATACACATAATTACAGAGTATTGCAAAGAGAATAAAAATTAACAGTTACAGTGCTGTTAAAGCACAGGACAAAAATAATAGACAATAACGGTGTTATTAACCAGAATATTAAATAAAAAATCTCAATAATATAAAACAAAGTCGGGTTAGTTACACCACGTATAACTCAAGAACGGCTGAATCGATTTTTATGACCTTTTGTTTTTGTTGGATTTTAACAGAATAACTATTAAAACATCGCAAAAAATCACGGGAAAAATAATTATGAAGAAAATAATTTTTTTCATATATTTTGTACAAGCTTCTGCCCGCGACTTCGTCTGCTCAGTATCTATGTTTATACCAAAATTCTTAACCTATTAAAATATCTATAATTCTTGATTTGATTCAAAGTATTAGGCGAGTACTTCAAATAAATTCACTAATTTAAATATTTTCTAAAATAGAATTTTGATTTAACAAACATTGTTTTGCAGAATGTCATTCTCAAATTTTGACATTTTCTATTAAATAATAATTATTATTTTCAATACATTGAAAATAAATAGCTAGCTTTATAAATTATCGCCTATATGTTCTTCTGAAGTATGAGCTATATTATTTTAATGTTTTATTAAAATCCATTCAGTAAATTTTGCGTGAAAGAGTAACAAACATACACACATCCATACAAACTTTCGCGTTTATAATATTACTAAGATGGAACGGCTTTTCAAATAATGTGCGTTAGTCGATATAATTTAAATCAATTCGAAGAGCTAATAAATTAAACACAACATTTATTGATTTTGAGGAGGTACGAAGTTTGCCGGGTCAGCTAGTATAATAAAAAACAGGAGGCAGTTTTCGTTGAGAAATAAAAATCATTTGGAGTTACATAAAATAAAAAAGAACAATAAGGAGGAAACCGAAACCCAACAATTACAGTATATTGAAAAGAGGTTAAGATTCATCAAATATGATTTTTAAAAGAATTTTATTTTTTAAGCTAAATTCTGGATATTAGTAAGAGCTGAGATAAGTATATTCCAAATGAGCGGGCCAGTTACACCCTAAGTAGTAGAGTAAAGGGGGAAAGAGGGGGGGGTTTGTGAAATGTATTTGAAATTTTTTGAGACCTTTACCAACCACAACTTATTATTTATCATATTGATAAAAGAGATGGTGCAAATAATTTTATAGTATTTCCAGGAATGTAGTCTACGAGTATTATTCTATTTTTTTCTCGCAATTCTGAGGGCGATAGTGGGGTTTGAACCCCCTAAATTCCTTCCCATTTTTATATACGACCTTGAGCAGTACACATACTATTATCCTATCACCAAGTCAATCGTTTGAATAAAATTAACACACAGAAATCGCATGTGGCAACTCCAGTAGACCCATGAGGTCATAATATTGTTTATGTAAAACTGAAAACAAAACAAGAAAACGTGTTTGCGTATAAGCCCAGTTATTTTCTTATCAGGTTCGTTTTGTTTTTAATTGTATTTAGTCACCTCATACCAAGATATTAGCAAAATAATGGTGGCCAAGTAGGCTTATCTTATTCGCGATTAATAAAGGCTTGTTTCTAAAGGTTAAAATTTTAAAAGGTTTTATCGTTATCCACGTACACAATGATCTAATGTAATTATCGTAACCCTTATAAACTTTTTAATTTGTGTATAATATAAATTGTTGTAAATTAACGGAAAATAGATATGCAAATTTTACGTTAAGTACAATTTGTTTTTCAGAAAGGTGAATTATGTTGGCACAAATATTAAAATATAGATAAATTTAAAAAATATATTTATATTTGGGAAATTGTGGAATGATGGATTTAAGAGAGCTTTGTCACAATTTTTTTTTCTCGGGAATAAACGAATTTTAGATGTTTTTATTACAAAAATATATTATTATTATTAATTTATTGAGAATGAAAAATTAAGATTTTGCGGGATTATTGAAATGAAAATATCGTTAAAATAAGATTTGCAAAGTAATGAAAATAAGATTGCCTATTTTTGTTAAAAATAGTGATTATTATTTTGTATGAAAAAATCAAACGTTTTCTAAAAAATTATTTATTTTTTCAAAAATAATATGTATTACAAATTGATGTAATCCTTTTACAATACACATGACATAATTTACGAAAGATTAGATAAATAAATGAAGAATTTTAGGGGAAAATTAGAAAATTTTAAGAGACCTGGAGATATCATTTAGCAGCTCCATCCCTCTTGTTATGCTATACTGGGCCGTGCCGTGTGGATATATTCAATTTGGGAGACTGGGATGGGTACAGCCGCCCCGGCCATAGGTCACCCCAAGTGGTTCGATACGTTTTGTGTCTTAGCAGGGATGCCCAGGTTCATGTGGGGTGAGGTTTGTCCAGGTCTTGACGATGGATGATCTGAACACACCGAATCTCAGATTTCTGCACAACTTCCTTTCCTTAAAAATACCCCCCACATAGCATCCCCAAGGATGACATGGGCCATAGGGGAAATTATTTTACTCAAGGCCTCCTGTCTGGAGCCAATTTAAAATATATATTTTTTAAATGTTTAGAAAATTGATAAAAAATTTTACTCTTTGCTACATACAGGGTGTTAAGCGTCGTACTTGACTTACGTAACCAGTGATTCCTGACGTTAATTTAAGTTATAAATAAAAAATTTGTCTCCGTTGACATTTTTGAAGTTTTTTTTTTTCTACTAAAACATAAAAATCAGCAGGTATTGGGAAGTTAGGGGCGGGATGAGGGGTTGGCTGGTTACTTGGCTTAGAGAAAAGCGACGACATGTGGAAGAATTTTTTTTTTTCCTTTGATTTTGAAGAAAAAGTTTTTGAAAAAAAAAAATCAAAAAGTCACCGGAGACCAAAATTTTATTCACATTTTTTACTCCAAATAATATCAGGAATCACTAGTTAAAGTAACTCAAGTACGATGCTCAACACCCTGTATATTCCACCAACTTACAACTAAAACGACTTTTGGACAAATAAAGATGCAATATGTCTCTACATTTTTTTGCTATAAAAAACCATTAAAAATTAGCCCACTTCAAAAGAAGCAATAATAGAAGGTTTATTAACACGGGAAGTAAGAAAATAGATAAAAAAAATTGCAACCTAACAAAGATTAAAGCTTGTATTGTGTTTTCTTCTCGATATTGCTTTATAATATTCCTCTTGTAATATTTTAACATTGGCACTTACTTACATACATACACGTGACCTTAGAACGCCGTACCCCAGTAAAAACAATTATTTTCTAAATAAAATGGTAAAAACATGAAAAAAGGTAAATTGGAATATTAAACATAATAAATCAATTTAATTAATAACTTATTTTTTAATGTTAACTTTTTTCTGTTGAAAAACGTAAAATAATGGCCTGAATTCTGAATACGGCCCGGGTGTGATACAAACTAGGGGTGTAATCGAGGTGGCTTGACGACCAAACCGAAAAGCAGGCCGCCCTTCCGACCCATTAAGGCTACACCCCAACTACCCTGCATGTACCCTCCACCCTCTCTCCCCTTTCCACCCCCTAGCCGTGAAACAGAACTCTACGATACAGGAAGCTGGATAACTTTTTATCTCTCATCCCTTCTCCAGCGAAAGAGACAACACTAATTCACCATGGACCACTGAGAAAAATCTTATAAACATTAAGACGATAGACTTCGCTTTTCGGCCCATACAAAAAGGACGCCTGGGAAAAAACACTTTTCTACATCGAAAATTGCACAAAATGAATATATTTTTTTATATTGCCTTCTAGAGGGTGAAAACTATGTCGGTATGTTTTCGAATTTTCGATGCGTTTCGTATTAACGTAAACATTCACTGTCAAACATGTACGATTTATCAAAAAATATTATTTAAGGAAAAAGTGCTGCTAACTCAACTCTCATAAAGAATTATAAAATTATAAAAAGCTACCGACGTAGCTTCTTCTTTCTAAAAATTATATATTTTTTAAAATTTCAATTTCGTGAAAGTTTCGGTGTAGAAAAGTGTATTCTCCATAAACCCCTTTTCGAGCGATTTCTGTAGTTAAATTTGAGCGTTGTCTCATTCGCACATTTCGCATTCGCATGTATTGTAAGTGTGCGTGAGCTTATTGTGAGCGGGACAGAATGACAGTCGCGGGTGTTCCGCGTGTCGTTCAAAGTCTAGCCTCTTAAGTAGCATCATTTTCCTAAGTAGATTTCTTTTCACATTAGCTTTCAGGGATTGTCTTTGGGGTTGCTGTGTGGAGGGTCTTTTTAGGGAAGGGAGGAGAGGAAGTTCTGGGAAGGAAAATGGTATGGGGTCAATTTGTCTAAGTGTGACGGATGTATGAATCATTCCTCCGCACTGCGGTGCAAGGCGATGGGTCGAAACTGACTGGAGAGGTCTTGGTTAGGTCGCCCTCAACCAATCTTTTTCGATCCGGCCCACGGAATTGGACGCCAAGATCTAGACAAATCTCACCCTTATGAACCCGGGCACCCCTGCTAAGCCACCAATCGCAGCAAAAAGTGACAATTCTGCAAGCTGTACCTTCATTAATTCTAGGTACTTCCCAACTTTCACATTACCTTCAACTTCACAACATACCCCATTTGGAATACCATGATCCCATTGCCTCGAAACGGTCAGGAGCAATTGGGACTCTTAGGGTATTATATTACGCTTACTCCTTCCTTAGCCAGCGTTTCGGACAACTGTTCCATCATATGGGTAGTTGTGTTGATTGTGGTGAACTGTGTGCTTCTGTATATTAGGCCTCTCCCGACCCATCGCCTTGCACCCCGGTTGAGAGGATGGATTTATACGTCCGTCACTTCTCAGAACACATACCCCGGGATTCCTACTCATACCTCATACCTTTATCCTTGCCAGATCTTCCTCTCCTTAAAAAACTTGCCACACATCTTCCCCTAAGATGACATAGGCCCTTTCATAAATACATCCAGTTTTACAAATACTACAATTATAATTTTCCCGTTATTTTTAACGGATCTGTGTTATTATGTTATTAATATAATCCAAACAAAAACCCTTAAGAGCGATTGACCAGCAGCTGAGAATAAAAGTTTAAAAATGCTTGCAACTGTACAAGGAGGTCCCGAGGAGAAAGATCGATTATTCCCCGCATCAATTTTTTTTTTTAAATTAAAAATTTAACACGATTTATTTCATTCAAAACTTGCCTTAATATATACCTACATTCAAGTAAGCAATAAAAATTCTCAAAACGCACGATGATAAATTATTAAATATATATATATATATAAATTGACCGGTCAGTGGTTAAGTGGGCAACGCGTTTGGGCTTTTTACCCAGGCGTTTTGTGTTCGATTCCTCGGCTGGCTAAGTCTTCCATCACAACACAAGCAACATTTTCCGCTTAGTGTGGTGGTAGTAGGAGATTTTCAAATGTTGTTGGGTTATTTGTAACCCGGGAATGTTTGTCTTTCTTTTTAAAAATTAAAAAAAAAAAACTTCTTGTAAGTATTTTTTGTATTTAAGTTGTTGGAACAAAATAAGTGTGTAAAAAAAATCTGAAATATTTTAGTTTGTAAGACCTTAAATAAATAGTTAATTAGATAAATACTGATGTATTTTCGTCACAAAACACGTTCTCGTGTTTATTTTTTAATAATTTTTAATTAACTAAAAATTAAATTCTGAAAAATGTGTTTACTAGTTTATGTATTGATTTATTTTGTTGTATGATTATATGATTTGAAATTTTTGTATTATAATACAATATGTCGTTTGAAAATTGACGACCAACACACGGAGAAAAATGTTATTTGAAAAAAACGATCATTTTAATAGTAAAAACGGTTAAAAACGGGACTGAAGTTCTTACGAACAAATTAACAGTGTTTCAGTGTTTATTGGCGGTAAAATACGTACGAAATTACGTATACCAACAAATTATTCTTACATGTTCCCGCCAATAAACATTGAAACCCTGTTAATTTGTTCGTAAAAAATTCGTTCTGAAAAAAAATGATCGTTTTTTCTATTATAATGATCGTTTTTTCTATTAAAATTATCGTTTTTTCAAATAAAATTTTTCTCCGTGTAGTACAACAAATAAACTTCGTTTTTTTCAAGATTTAAAAAATGAGTTTACCAGATAAAAACAATCTTTCAAAATCAATTTATGTTTTTTTTATAAAAAAAAGAGTCAATACGTCTAGAATTTGATTTAAAAGGGACTAATTTCCGGTTTTCTCTGGTAATAAACTCTGAATTGCGTAAATGTGTACAAATAATGTGGCTTCACCAGTTTCCCTACTGCACATCTCTGCTTAATCAAGTGACTCCCGATGCCTTCGACTAGCTGAGTAACCTCAGCATGTACTTTGACTATGACCTGACCGTGCAAAGAAGAAGATAAAAATAACCAAAGTACTAATAATAAACTTGTAACAGCTTTCACGAATTATTCGCAAATTTATTTTCATGCTTTATCTATGCTATCATTTATAATCATGCATCAAATGCGTAATCAAACTGTGTCAGAGACAGATTAATCGTGTTTTTGAAGGGCGAAACTAATGTAACGAATTAAAGTTTTAAAATAAAGTTTAAAATATTATCTCAAAAAAGATAATAATTCACAGTGTAAATGAAATACGAGTATTTAATTTTGCATGTCCAGAAATTATACTTTTTTGTGTTAACTTGACACAGGAGGCCCGAAAGAAAATAATTTAACTCAGGGCCTATGTAATCTTTGTAGATTTATTTATTAATTTAATTTCTACGGTAAAATATACAATAAACAATAGTTCCATGACACAATTAGAACCGTAAGAATATATTAGCAATCATTTTAAATAAAGAATAACAACTTAACTGTGGCATTTTAAAATATTGGTTTAATTATTTTAAAATTACTGTTAAATGTTAAATAGTGTTAAGCGTAAAATTGTGTGTGCTCTCCGTGTCACCTTTTTTTGTTGATGATGTTGAGATGCTGGGTGGAAGATCGTATTGAGGAGTGAGAGGAATGGGTCTTGAAAAGACAAATGACAACCGTGTACATATGTTGAGCGCGCGTTTAGCGTATTATTTTACTGGTACCGAGAACACCCTAGATCTTCGGAGCATCTTCCATTGTAATGCCAGCAGAATAAGGACAGCATACCTTACCTGTCGCCCATGCTTTAAAGATTGCTTGCTTTTTCAGGTATTTTGTGACTCCAGACGAGGCTGTCAAATTCAACAGTGGGATGCTCTTGCGATTTTTACAGGGTGAGAAGTTGTGTGCTATTAAAAAAATAAATTGTACAGTACGTCGAGCTTCTGAGAGACTAACTTGACTGGTTTCGATTAGGCCCCCATGCCTGAGCTGGTCACTTAGAGTTACACCAAGAGTATCAATGAAAGGCACGTTGGGAAGATTGATTCCGTTGAATGAGACTAGATTGTTAATTCGATGGCTTTTAGACGACGTCAGGCATGATTGTGTTTTGAAACATTAAATTCGATTAGGTTATTCTTACCCCAAGAGAAAAACCTTATCAAGGTAACCGTCCATTCTCTGCTTCAAAGCCGCTGTTAGAGTTTGAGAACTCTTTCGGGCTTGTCAAACAAAAAGCTAATAAGTTGGCCTTTTTGTTGGCGGTGTTTGCGAGTGAGCCATCAGATCCGGTAAGAGGTGGCAGACTGGATTTGAAACGCAAGGTATTGAACCCGCAAGCGACCAAAAAGTTCTGCTGCCATGCGGGCAAGCAGCCACATTTTTGCTTATCTACAGGTTATGCCCGAATTTAAACCATTTACGATTCTCTTGCTTTTTGTTAGGCTGATCTGTTTCCGATGTTCGAGATGTGTTGACTGCAATAAACCGCAAGTAAATACATAAATTGCATGCTGAAAACGACTAGATTTTTGTACATGTTAACGGAAATGTATGTAATCCGTCATTTTATTCAATTCCTAGGAAATGTATGTAGTTCCAAAAATCGCCCGGAAATATGTGAAATAAATAATATTAGACACATTTCCTAGAAAATCTATACATTTCCTAAAAAGCAATCGGAAATGTAAATCATTTAATAATAATATAACTATAGCGCGAGCAGGCGCTATAAAGGGTACACTTTTTTGTATCAGAAACCATGTTAATTACTTAAATAACAGACTGTTTACTTACCAAATGAAAGTTGAATTTTATAAGAATATAACAAATAAAACAACGTGTTTTATTACAGAAAGCATTCTTTTTGTATATCTCCTAATACGATATTGGAATTATATACAATTCCTAGGAAATGTATACATTTCCCAGGATATGGATGTATTAAATAATTTTTAAAACAAATAGCTTCGGAATTGTATACATTTCCTAGGAGTTGTATACAATTCCTAGATTTCATACATTTCCGGTAACATACATATACAAACAAACGACTTGTTCAAGATAACACTCAGCAGTATAGGTGTTCTAACGCTGCATGGGAAGGTGCCACTGAATAAGATTTCTGAAATCGTAAATATATTTATTTAACTAGGAATTACTTAAATAACTTTAAAACTTTTTAGTGTATCCGTCTTTCTATACATTAAGTATTTTGAAATAAGAAATCTTAAAAGTAAATGGAAGATTAATCGGTAGTACAATATTTTAAATAATTATATACCTACGTAGATTGTTATTTGATCTGAAGCCTGCTGGGTGAAATAGCCCCGATGCTGAGAGAATGCCTACCAGAACGTGAAAAAAAATTTTTT
Source organism: Limnephilus auricula (assembly GCA_951813805.1). NCBI lineage: Eukaryota > Metazoa > Arthropoda > Insecta > Trichoptera > Limnephilidae > Limnephilus > Limnephilus auricula. The sequence goes on from OX638393.1 coordinate 25,159,863, forward strand.
TTTAAATAACTTATGTTTATCGCAAAAATATCATATACCGTAATAAAATTTAAAAGTGTTTTTATTTACTTAAAATATGTTTTCAGTTGAATTTGCACTTCTTGTCCCTCTTCTAGTAAGCAATATGGGCTACTTCTCTAAGTTTCATCAAGGTTCCGATTAGTAATCATCCCCTACTATTTCTCTACTAATTTTAATATTCATTACTTCATCTTTCATTAGCGCTATCCGGTATGTAAATTACAATTAAACAATGGCTTAACTAATCTACGCTCATAGCGGTCATTAGCCTCTCATTAGCATAAAATGCGAAAAGCAACTCGAGAAATATCACTGATGTTTTTTGAATTCAGAAAATTCGAAATTTTGTATTATATAATGTCGATAGTAGAACTACTGGATAATTTTTACGTAAATGAAATTACATGGTGAAACGGTAAAATAGGTTTCTACGCCCCTAGCAACTAAACCACCTATCTCTCGCTGGCAGTAAGGCATGATACTACCAGAGAAAGAACAAACGTATACTATATGTGTAAGGCACGAGGTACTGCTATGTTAGTCTCTTGATACAAACCTTGAAGAAGAAATAATGTATTTGAATTCATGTTTTAGGCTTGAGAATTCACTTATGTTAATTTTTATGTTGAAATGACACATTTTTAACTATCCATGTTTATGTGTATGGCACATACATGCACATGCAGTCTGGCACATATTAAAAATAAATAAAGCAATAGGTACATAAAAATGGGTGCTGAAATAATGTAAATTTCATGAATAGACTGAAAAGGATGTTGAGATAGTTTTGAAGAATTTTTTTTTAAATGAATACCGCACTGCTCCCATTTTGAGCCAGTGAGACTATGGCATTATCTGGTCGAGAGCGTTACCCCTCGACCACTTCGGCCGTTGAGCGCAAATAATTGTGAACATGTATAATTTTCAGCAAATTCAGATTCGTATTACAAAAAATATTATTTTTACAGAAGGATTTCAAGCGCAAATTCAATACCAGACTGTATACTTCGAATTGTTCATTTTTGGGATGAAAAATATAACAAAATCCTACAAAAAAACACTATTCGAGGAGTCTATCGTTACCACACAAAAAAACGGTTCGTTGGGACAAAAACGCGAGCCCATTGAATTTTAATGGCATGATAGTTGTTGAAAAAACTGGATCATTGAGTTACGTAAAAATGTAACAGCAATTACGAAAAACAGCAATTTTGTTTTTACTATGGCCTACAATATTGGAATTCGGAATATTTACGTCGAATTATTGTCATTTGAATTTTAGACCTGAATAAGTCATATCGCACATTTAAAAAAATTGCACGTAACGCATTTGGATTGATTTTCCATTAAAAACATTTATTTCGGGTGAATATTAGAGCCCATTCTTTGTAAAAAAATAAAGGTTAATTACTCTAGAGAACAATACTTACGACGACGACGGTTCCTCGTTGCTGAAGATCACGACCCCTTACTTCAATTTTCAAGGTGGACAAAGCATCTTCACTCCTCGAGGTTGTGCGCTGCGTGGAGAGCTGCGGAGACCGACGTACTGGACGCCAGGGATAATAATTTATCACTGCGCTTCCTCCGCCTCTTCTTTCTTCCACTTTGGCAGTGACTAGTCCAGTCCTCAGTTTGGTGAGCAACATGTCCAATGTATCTTGAAATACGTTGCACGCAGACGGTTTCATTTTTATTTTTACATGAACACAGCACAAGAGTTCCAACTGCTCCCGTCTGGAGCCAGTGAGACTATGGAATCTCCAAATGTTGTTAGGCTGAAAGTAGTAGGGAGGGAAAGGAGATGGGGAAGAAGGTGGTACAGAAGTACCTGGCTATTCAGATGAGAAAATAATTAGTAAAAAAATCGTTTTTAGATTTTCACGGCCAAAAGCATTTTCGTTGTTTGTTTTTGGGGTGATATGCCGTGTTGCGCTACCTCCTTCTTTAGCCGACGTTTCGGACAGCGTTGCAGTGTCCATCATCAGGACAGATCCGGCAGTAATCCAACACTAACACATCTGCCGTATCTGCCCTGATGACGGACACTGCAACCCTATCTGAAACGTCCCTATATAAAGAAGAAGGTAGCGCAACACGGTAAAACACCCCAAAAACAAACAACGAAAAAAGTCAAAAAATTAGTCGAAGATAATATTGTTAATTCTGCAATGACGGTTTTAATTTGTGGCAATGGCTGAATTGAAACGCCCGTCCCCGTAAGACGAGAGGTTCTGGATTCGAGTCCTAGTTGCGACCGCTATCTTTTATTTTTATGTGTCTTGTTCATCTTCATATTTTAATTTAGATTATTAGTGTTATCTTCTTCTTCAATAATTTATAATACCTTAAAAGAAAACATGTCACAAGCTTCGTTTTATCTTTTCATGAATTCATCATAAAAGACATGTTTATTTTTATTTACTAAGTACACAAATGTTCAACGTATAGTAAATATCAACTTTATTATTTTGTGAAAAGCTGGATATAGTGTTTGGTTCAACGAGAATTTCTAAATTGATTTAGGTTTATATTTTAATATATAACAATTTTTTTCTAGATTTAAGCCCATCACTTAAGGTCGTCCGAGCTTTCAATAGCTGTAGGCTGTAAAATATACATTTATATTAAAAGCAACAATTTACCAACAGTAGTTCTAAGTATATGAAAGTAAGCTTCGACTTGTAAAATTAAATTCGGGCGAAAATCTCCTGACCATTAGAACTACCCACAATATATTTCTACATTTCATAATTTCCACTTAGCCAAAGACGCCTTTGTCAACGACTATGGGCAGATTTTTGCTAAATCGCCATTCAGACGATTCACTAATCGCTCATTTCCGCACTTCATTCGGCCTAGTTTACTCGGAATGACACGTCTGAACATGAAATGAATCGAAAGTGCCGAACACTGCCGAATGAAATCTTCAAGTGAACCGATCCAACAATGTTGGATATTTTCATTCGGCATCCTTCACTTGCGCGCGCATGCGCGCGGAAGAGAGCAAAGTGAATCGTCTGAACACCGAGTGAACTCTCAATCAGTTTGTCTCGCGTCCTGTACGGGAAGGACCATGAAAGGACGCTATCACTTCGCACGCAAAACGTCAAAATGGTATTCGTTCGGCTAATTTGTTTGCTTTTGGGAACACCTCTCATATAAATTTTTGGGTCTCCCTTATTATCCATGTATTTTATATGTTTTTTAATATATGTAAGATTATAAATTTGTAGGAAAATGTTCGTAATAAAAAATGTAAAATCAAATTGTGTTATTATGTCATAAAAAATAAAAAGGTTTATAAGACGAAACAATACTGTTTTTTATATTTATTTTATTTAATTGTGTCAACAAAATTTCGTAAAAATCGATGCATCTGACATGTTTAACCTTAAAATTCGGGGCCGGACCGCGCTGGATAACAAACGAATTCCAGCGCGGTTGACCTCGCTCGGCGACGCTGTGGTCGGAATGGACGAGTGAACGCTTATTTCTATAGCGCCGTGTGAACATGGAATGAAACAAAATGGACGATTAAGCCGAAAAAACATGGCGGAAACATGGCGGAAACCTTCCCTCGAGTGAATCGTCTGATTCCAGCTTTAGGGCAAGCTTTCGTAATATTGTTACAGTGTCTAATTTGTGTTATTGCCACCCTTGTGTATATTGCCTAACTTTACTACCGGCACTGCCGCTGTAATAAAAGCCCGAAAGAACAGGTGGTTTAATCATCAGATAGATTTTATTAAAAGAGCTGATCCTTGCTTTCATAAAATACTTAATACATTAAGGCCATTCACAACGCCATTCACCGCGCGTCGTGTAATATTTGGAATCGGGCTGCAACAATAACGTATAATAACTTCCGAGAATAAAAGTTCGAAAATGAATACAGGGAGGTTCCGATGAGAATGATCGATTATTCCCCTTATCAATTTTTTTTTAATTCAAAACTTTCTTTAATATATACCTACAAAAAATGCTCAAAACACACAAAAATATTAATGATAAATTATTAAATATCGAGTATCTCGGATTTATTTTTGAACGATTTTAATTTAATTAAAATTAATATTCTGAAAAGTGTCTTTACTAGATTATGTATAGTTTTATTTTGCTATATGATTATATAATTTGAAATTTGTGTTGTATAATACAACATTTCGTTTGAAAATTGAACAAATCTGCCAACGACCAACGGTATATATAACCTTAGTATATTAAAAATAAATTAAGTATTTCAAAATTTAATAAGAGCGTTTACCAGATAAAATAACAATCTTTCAAAATCAATTTATGTTTTTTTGTCAAAAAGGGTCAATACGTCTGGAGTTTGATTTAAAAATGGCTAATTTCCGGTATTTTCTTTTTAAAACACTCTTAAAGGCTGAATGAATCTAAGTCCGTTTTAGATTTTAAAATTATGTGCAGCTGATATCAAATCATGATGACAATTATTCACAATTAGAACTAAAGCTGAAACGGGTAGAAAATTGTGTTATGCTGCGTTAATTAACTATTCAGCAGGTAAGAAAAAGAACATGATTGTTATGCTTGGAAACTGATCAACATTTGACTAAAAGATAAAACGGGTCGAGAATCGGTGTTACAGTATTTAACGGAGACCCTTCAAATAATAAAATATTAAAAATGGCGCTTATCGTCAACATTTTAATAATGTCAAATGTAACGGTCGGTCAAACAACCTGCCCTAAGTAAGGAACAAATGAACATTTTGAACTTTAAAAACTCGTAAAAATGTTAACGTGCAAACAAGTTGAATTGTTTTTTTTCGTTGTTTGATCCGTCGGATCTGCCGGATCTGCCCTGATGATGGACACTGCAACGCTGTCCGAAACGTCGGCTAAAGAAGGAGGTAGCACAACACGGCATAACACCCCAAAAACAAACAACGAAAATGCTTTTGGCCGTAAAAATCTAAAAAGTTGAATTGTGTGTATGACTAAAGCCATGTTATAGTGATTAGTTGAATAACTTTTATTTATCACGAATGACCTTGAAGGTTTGTAACTGAGGGGTTGAAAAAGCTATCAACCCCTCGGCTGGCATTTCGCAAAGGAAGAAATACATGAGGCTGGCTATCACAGAGCTTGGAGGTTCCGTTATTGGCGATCTTGGATAGGGAATGGTGGAATATATCATCATTAGGACGCGTAAAGAGCGACCTTCGACAGTGTCGAGGAGGTTTCACATAGGAATCTAAAGAAATATTTATAAGATGCTTTGAATTCATGGAACTCCATCGCTCGCGTTGTTTCTTTAACTTAACTGAGATTCTGTTGTTTGTATAATTTTTGTAAAATATAACTTGAGATTTCGACCCGAATTTCTTACACGTTATCATGATATCCAGCACGATTCATCAACGATTTTCGTGAAAACGGCAAGCCCCTCTACTTGGAAGGCCCGGCATGAGCTAATAAAATGTAATCAATAAGGTATATTACATTATTACCTACTCGCGGTCTTGTGTTTTTTTAAGTATGAATGAATTTTATCACAGAAGACAAAAGAGTTTATTTATTAATTTATTTATAAAATACACGCTATTTAATTAAGACATTTACTTAGAGTAGATCTCCTGTTGACCAATGGAGTATAGTTACTTTGTATGAAGTCAAGTGTAAACATATATGGATTTAGTACATAATGATGCTAAAAATTGGAAAAATTATAATAGAAAAGAGAAAAACTAGAATAAAACAGAGAAAAAATCGAAAGGAGAAAAATAGGCTTAAAAAAATAGTTTAACAGTTTCAGAATAACTAACCATCACGCTGTTTTCCCGCAGGGGTATTCAGAGAGGATGGACCTCCAAACTACTTGGTCTTGACACACATTCCTTGCTTTATTCACTATTATAATAATGACAATTTGACAAATTGTATAGAGCTGTCTTTTGTGAAAAATTACCTCAAGGACTCATACTTTGCCTCATGGTCAACACCCTCCTGATATTTTGACTCTCGACATGGCCCGCCACAAGTATTTGGTTTACTTGATCGTGCCATGTCTTCCTCGGTTGTCCCCAACTTTTTCTTTTATTCACATTCGCGTCATATATTCTCTTTACACTAATTTCTTTGTACATTCATTCTACATATTCTACATGTACAAACCATCAAAGCGTTCCTTTCTTAATCTTACTCATTTCGCTCACAGTAGCCCTGCATTTCTCATAAGATAATTCGTGGTTTTACCATACATACACCTCAAGGATTTCATTCATACAGCAATCAGTCTACTTTCATCCATTCTATGACGGTTCCAAGCCTCACTACCGTACATCAGGGTAGGTGCTAGCCCCCTATTATGGACTGTAATAATATTGTTCCTGCAATACATTAATATAATGAGAAAAACTCTAGCAAGCAAATGGTTAAGAGCGATTGACCAGCGGCTGAGAATAAAAGTATAAAAATGCTTGCAACTGTACAGGGAGGTTCCAATGAGAAAGATCGATTATTCCCCGTATCACATATTTTAAAACTTGCTTTAATAAATACTTACATTCATGTAAGCAATAAAAATGCTCAAAACACACGATGATAAATTATTAAATATCGTGTACTTTTTTAAAGTATTTTTTGATCATAAGTATTTATGATTTTTCAATAATGTCTAAACAAAATAAATATGTAAAATTTTTTTTTAAATATTTTAGTTACCTTAAGTAAATAGAAAAACTGAGGTATTTTTGTCACAAAACGCACGTTCTCGGATTTATCTTTTAAGATGAAGCCTTGCGAAATAATGAAAAATCATACAAAATCATGTGTCTTTGGTTTGAAAATTTGAGCACTTCGAAATATTACAGATGCCTCAATTAAATACCATAAATAGAACATACCTTGGCCTTGACAGCCATCGAGCATTTTTTTTATAAGTGTTTTTATAAGCCTAGAAAAAAATAAAGTATAAGACCTATAAAAATCACTTTCAAGTGCAAAATCTCCTATATATGAACCCCTTTTCGGATAAGGTTTTTTGCAAAATGTGGAAAAATCAGTTTTTTAGAAAGTTAACGAAAAAAAAATTTATATTTATGCGCGAACTTCCCAAAATAAAATAAAATATGCATTTTCAGCGTTCTTTTGTTTACGTGATAAAATAGGGCGGAATGCAAGGAATTTGGAAATACAAAATAGTCCTTATGCCAACCACATAAAGACCATCTAGGATTCCCGTCAGTCCACGCCTCTCCGTGGCCGTGTGGGGTTGTCTTTAAGTAAGTGCCGCTCTATTCCGTGAAACCCATCCAAATTTACGTGCGCTCGATTTTTAAAAGTGCCAGTGAATATACGAGTATATCTATATACAATGGGTAAAAAAGCAAATAAATAATTGGGTACCCTCAGCGGACTAAAAAAAAACAAAAATCCACGCTGGAATGTTTGGGTAAGTTTAAATAATCATTTTTTAAATTATAATTAGGCACCTACAAACAATAACTAAATATGTGTCTGTTATATTTTATTATATTTAGGAATCAAACAGTTATTTGTAAGATAAATTGCAAAATCAATATATGATAAAACAAGTTCCATTAATTATCTAAATATAACAAAAAAATAACTACATATCTGCTCATCGGTATTTGGTCGGTCTTTATAGGTACTACAATTTAAACAAAGTACAATGAAAACAGTAATAATTAGTATCTAAAAATTTTGCAACAAGAGATAGAATCAGCTAGTTTGATTTTTATAATATAAGTAATTACAGTAATCAAGGTACAGTTGAAATTGTCTACATGTCGTAGGGTGTTGAATGTTTTGCAGATACGTCCCATTAATGAATTTGGCCCTAATTAGACCATTTAGATATTCTCACAGAAAGTAGAAACACATTTTTATTTTACCAATCAATTGTACGTCAATTTTTTTACAGGCCTTTATGAAATCTACAAAAAAAACTCACTAATACCACAGATTCCGGAGAATTTCAAAATATCAATTAAAATGTACAAGTAAGTTGTTTGGATGTACCCATTAGCCACTTTATAATTTAATTGATTTATGCAATAATATTACTATTTAAAAACAACCACAAACTAATAATGTTCTTGACAAAAATTTGAATATCGCAGTTGAACAAAACATCGTTGAAAGCAATTTTAAAGTTCGCGCGCCTTTGCTAAGAAACAGTCGCACTGTGCTTAAATATTGTGAACATAAATTATTTAATAATTATTAATTCGTTTCATTTTCCGTAGAAAGTAAAAGAAAACGACTTTCACTTTTTGAAGAACTTAATTTATGTTTGTAATAATATGTAATTATTATTTTCATTCTTCAACAATGCTATTTTTTTAAATTCCGCTGTTAGATTGACGTAATTATTTTTGCATTGTCACTGTCAGAGAACATAACCATGTGTATCAAATCTCTATAAAAGATATATTTCAAAAAACCTTATTAAAAAAAATATTTAAATTATTTCCAAGTTCCTGGGAATGAAATCTTCCGAGGGAATTATCAAACATAAATTATTTTTAATTTATACCTAAGCCACAGCACAAAGTTTCCCCATTTAGGTTTTTACTGCTGAGCTATGTTTTTTTTAAAGTTTATAATACCAGAAATAATAAAACTCTTTTTCACTTATTTAACTAGAAATAACTAAATACATTTTTACTCAATATATAAATACATTACAAGACAATATTATTCACTTTCATTATTTTGTGGATGAAACGTAAAAATAAACATATTTCAAAGAATGAAATTTATGCAAAAGTAATAAAATATGTTTTTAATTGCAGATTGAATGTGATAAAGAGAACAAGTCACTTCCACACAAACCAAATCCAAAGCAAAGCTCGTTATTCGAGGAGATAGAAAACACGGATTTCCAAAATCATTCTCTTGTGGTGAGTTGTATTTTATTTTTAAAATATTATATTATATGTATAATATACTCGTGGTCGATGGGTAAGGCCCTCGACTAGCCATCCGGAGGTTGCTGGTTCAAATGTCGGCGTGCGCAAGTTTTATTTAATTTATATATTTTTAATTTTAATACTGCACAAGAGTCCCAACTACCCGGAGCCTGTGTATATCTGAATATACTCCTTGATGATGCAAATATAAGTACAATGTTACCCAGCCCGTCGGAATAATGATAACATAACAGTCAAAAATTCTAACTTTTGCATTATTGATTTCATATTTATGAAAAGCTCATATGATTTCCGAAATTCCCCGTATTGTCAATTATTTTACAAATTACTGGAATAACCATGAACCATTTAGCAAATCATACCCGTGCTGTTTATTACCTTAGCCTATTGTCGGCTTATTGCTAGACGGGAAAGTACAGAGTGATTTAAATTTGACCCATTTAAAACAACTAATGATTTGTAGAGGTAGGTACGTATTCCAAAAAAACACACGTCTTAATTAAAATTTCAATTAGCAACACAATGTATCTTCAATATCAAATGGCCACTTTCTTAGATTATACTTTTAAACGGTATAAATGGAATTATTTAGATAAAACAAATATTTGCGATAACGTAAGGGACCCATCTCCCCAAACGAGTGGTTAAATAATAATGGATTTTATGAATTTGCCAATCATCTTATTGATAAAGATCATACCTTCAATAGAAGCACCGGTGCTAAGATTTTACACAGAAATGGTCATGGTAACAGGCTAAATAATTTAGAAGCAATCGAAATAAAGAAATCTGTTAAAACCAAAAACTCAAATACTTATTAATCAGTTAAATGTGTCCAATAGCCCGATATTAGGGATATTTCCCATAAACTAGTAAAAAACCCTTAATCACCGTCCCTTAATCACCCGTTGAAGTGACGTTTGGTCTCTGTAGACCTAATATGGTAACTCATTAGATATCACCTGTCTTCTCTCTATCACTATCACGTTAATTTCATTCTCTCACTCTGCCTGTAAATTATATTTTGTGTCTTTCTGTATGTAAATAAGTTCACACAATGTATATTTTTTGATCAGTTTGATTTTATACCCTTCTTGAAAACTCAAAAATACCAGGTGTTTTGATAGCTGAAAACTGTATGTAAATGTAACAAAATGCTGACATTGATAGGTTTCCACTTACGATAATATCGGATAATTGAACATTTCTTTATAGAATCAGGCCTGCTGCTATCAAAACTACTATGTCTGATGCAAATGTAAACATTAAAGTAATAAGCTTTAAAATGACCAGCATTCCCCTACTGGCCGTTGATAGTTCATTAATTTGTTGTCCTCTGATTTGACATGAGTGTTATTTTTTAGTTATGAAATATGTTTTTAATTGCAGATCGATTGGGTCAAAGGAAACACGCCACCGCAACAAAATCTCAATAAAAAACGAAGATCTTTTTTCGAGGAAACAGAAGAGATGGATTTCGAAAATCATTCTCTTGTGGTGAGTTACTAATTGTTTAGATCTTTGAGGGCATATAGTAACCGTATGTGTAACAGAAAGTGCTAAAATCATAATACTTTATTTTAGATTGAAACTGCACCTTCTGCTGAAGAGGACTTCAATATATGTGGACGCCGGATAGTCGACGTAATGTTCCTGATTGACCAGTTAAAAAAGATTTTTGAACACGGAACTAAATTAGGAAGCCGCAATGAAAATTTAAAAGTCGTAGCTGAAAGAAGATGTGGTCTTTCATCCAAAATTACACTTAGGTGTATTTTTTGTAACGATATTTTCCCAATTATGACAAATCAAAATAATATGGATTGTGTTCAACTGGATATTAATAATTCTGCAGTCGCAGGAATAATGGCCATAGGAGGGGGTTTCTCTGCATTGCAGGAGTTTTTAGGCGCTTTGGACATTCCAGCAATGTCACAAGCTACTTACCAAAAATTGCATGAAAATGTTTCCAAGCAATGGGAAGATACTTCTATAGATGTAATGACGGATGGTGCCGCTGACGTAAACAATTACACCATAATTTTGTTTATTATTAATAAAAGTTGAATACCTTGAAGGTTGGTACCTACCTAAACAAATTACTTAATAAAAAATTCATAATCATTGCATTTTTTTATTATACAAACCGTAACAATGACATCCAACAATTGAATTTGGAAGCCATCTCTGGGCTGGAGCCCCAAAATACTTTATTCTGTGCAAAGGAGGGCGGTCCGTCTAATTGACAATCCATATCTAATGCACAGACACAATGTAGGCTTGCTGAGTTCTAAATGCTAAAGAACTGGCAGCATTGATCCCCGTGCACAGGTGAAAATCTCGACGGACACGAGCGGAATACCCGTTCACAGTTAATCTTGGTTCACGAGAACGGTTCGTTTCTTCGACTCGTTATTCGACTTACCGGAATCTGTTATACCCCCTTCATGTATTCCGGACCTCATCAAAACCCGTAATAATAAACCCTTTCCTACAGCTCCTTCCTTAATCCGGCCATCAACCTTGCCCAACCGGTGTCGATATAGCTCCCCCATCTTTATACTGCACAGACAGCAGACAGAGGCGCTCTTGTGAGTTTTTTTTTACAATAGCTCCACTCCCGATCTGGCCTGCCACGCCATTGGTGAGTAGACGCATCCGCCGCCAAAACCGCCATCACCCCACGAACCCGGGCACCCCTGCTAAGTCACATACATTTATTTTTTAAATTATTTGTTAAATTTAAAAATTCATAATAGTTTTAAAAAACAGTTTTTTGAGCCTTCTGCAAAATTTGATAAATGGAAATTACGCATTCTAACAATCAAGCCAACGATATATGCGTACTGTGTATTTTGATAATAATAAATATTTATTTAATTTAATTATTATGTTCATATTTTTCACATATCTTACCAATGTGCGTTTAGGGCGTAAACCACAGAGTTACGGTTTACGCCTATCCCTTCTTTTATTGGTTGTATAGTATTCTCGAGTCTCGTAAAATGTTTTACAGTAACTCCCATAAAGTGGGCTGAAATTCCGATTTCAAATTTCTCCGGGACTAGTGGATCACCTTAATGATTTTAATTTAACTAAAATTAAAATTCTGAAAACTGTGTTGACTAGATAATGTATTGAATTATTTTGTTGTATCATTATATGATTTGAAATTTGTGTTGTTTAATAGAATCTATTGTTTTTTGATTGAACAAATCTGCCAACGACCAACGGTAAAACCTTAGTATATTAAAAATAAACTTAGTTTTTCAAAATTTAAAACTGCGAGTACCAGATACAATAACAATCTTTAAAAATCAATTTATGTTTTTTTTGTAAAAAAGAGTCAATACGTCTAGAATTCGATTTAAAAATGACTAATTTCTGGTATTCTCTGGTGATACCATCTTAATATAATGAGTAAAACTATAGCAAGCAAATGGTTAAGGGGATCAAAACTTCGCAAACATTTCTTATAAATTTGTTTATAATAGCTTTTATAATAAAGGAATAATATGCCTGCGTAGAAAAAAAAAAAAAAAATTATTTCTCCACGAACCATTATTATAACAAACTTAAAATTAAGGTGCTCTTTCAAATAAAGCGCCATTAAACTGAATAAATGTCTTTATAATAATGGCTAGAGTATCTTTCAAGTATATTATTTTATTCAGGTCCGTATAGTTTGTCACATTTAATGGTATTAATGGAAGCAGTAGCAAGTAAATGTGGACCCATTATCAATCAAGGTCGGGCAGTTCGGGCTTTTTACCGCTTCCCATCTTCCATAGCAGGGTGCTTATCGGACCCTATTATTTCATCTTTATTACTGACCGTTCGCCATCACTGCATGAAATCTAATATACACATGACTCTAGCTACTTACTGCTTCTTTTACAGAGGCTGTGCAGTACTGAATCAAAATATTGCCGTTGGAAACAACAGTTAAATGCCGTCAACGCCCAAAGCTATCGACGAAAATTTGCTACAACAGTTGTTTTAATAGGTGTTTTATACAATGTTTTTTTCCATTCCGATCCCCGTACGAACCCAAGTGAAAAATCTTTGCTTTAACAGATGGCAGTAAAGTATGTTACAAGAAGATTAGGTACCGTATATCGTCGTTCGTGTTTTGTGTACGAACGGTTACGATAATTTCCGAAGGCATCTGAGGCAGCTGCAGACCTACTTAGAGCCTAGTCAAATAAGTTAAATACTCATTGTAATATTTACGATAATTTAATAAAACAACTAGTAATCACACGAACCTCGAACTTAAAATTGGAATGAAAATAAAACACCTGCTTTGTTTAAAACCACGATTTTTATTAATTTATTTTACCGGCCGGTTTCGCTTTACACAAGCATCATCAGGGTACAAATTAATACTAAACAACAACTACAAAATGTGTGCTTATACATAAATATAGAGGGAGAAAACACGATAAAATTATTGCAAACAGTGAGGATACATATACATCAATACAAATTAATTGGGAAAAAACAACAGATACCTAATTGTAGACTAGTGGGTTATCGAAAGTGACAAAAGGAAATTATTAATAGTTTAAAGGAGACAGACCTAATATTGGGCTACTAGATAACTCTAATTAGTACAGGACAAATGGTTTTTAATGCTTTTTTTTAAATGTCTAATGATTCCAAATTATTTAAACGGTTACCATGGCCACTTTTATGGAGGATTTCAGCACCAGTGCTGTGACAGTGTGGTCCTTATCAATCGGGTTTTTAGCGAATTCTGAAAAACCGTTGTTATTTAGACAGTGAATGTGTTATTTTATCCTTATATTTAATCGTGGTTTTAAACAAAACAAGTGTCTTATTTTTATTAAATATGTCAAACCACAAAGTGATTGCTTTCTATAATAATTAAAAATTGGAAGTAACCCAAAACATCTATTTTTTGTATTTATCATCGGAAACTAACAGATACAAAGGGAAATCAACAAAAATGGCAAAATTTTGAACATCACCATTGATCATATAAAAGCATTTGTCATTTGCTTTTGCCGTCAACAAATCTCAAAAAACACTTTTTCATCATTGTGGTTGTCTTTGTAGATATTCCTATCTGATACGTCTGATAGCTAGCGTCAGTCAATTCTACCGGGGACAAGTAAATATTAACTCATTGGCTGGTGTCGTAATAACAACATCAACTTAATAATTTGATCAATTTTTTGTACAAAGCCGTTTTTGTGAAAATTCAAGTCAAGGACGCTTTGACGCCCTAAAAACTGGAACTTCCCACTGTCAGAATTCTCAAAAATTATAACTTATTATGATCGTTATTTATTATTTTGTCTTCGCATCAACTCGGTTGTTATTTCCAATGCTTATATTCAACTAATGACAATCGCTAACGATTGGCGTTTTATCGAATTGTCATCCTCCATACTACTAGTTACTTATTGTTCCTTTTCAGAACTCTACAGTGAGGCAGAAAGAAACCTTTTCACGTGATATGCATAAAAATTTAATAATTCACACATTTTGCCGGTACACATATTTATTGTAATCCAGATAGTGCGTGGAACGAGGTATAAATAATGATTATATTTTTATAACGTGACTGTGGCCACTATTTTACGAGTGTCGTGGTCGCGATTCGGGATTAAACAGAAATAATTTATATTTAGGTCAATAAAAGGGAACCATTTTGTAGGCAATGCTTTTACACGGGCACTTTGTTGTTTTTCTATGTCCAGTTTACACAAAGCATAATGGATCGATTCCTTGTTGTAAAGCCGTTTGTATGCTGGAATTTGTACATTAACACAGAATTCCGGAAATATCAAAATATTTGTTCGAAGTGTGGAATTTTTAAGCCAACATTTTTGTAGTTACTTTGAGAAAATGTTTTTTTTTTTTGATATCACTCAAGAATTCAAAGCATCCAAATCCATTGAGACTACGACATCCTCAAACGGGAGAATAACATGAGGTTCAAGAACATGGAGACGAAGTTTTTTTAATTTTTATTTTTTTTTATTAAAATAATAATTATAAATAATATCAACAAACAAGTCCTGCTAAACCAATTCATATTTGATGACTTGTCAACAGGTGCTTATATTTAAGTTACATATACATTTAAAAAAAAAAATTTACATCTTATTACATATTCAACTATACATACATTTACTTATTAACTTATACATATACATACTTATACAGATTCAACATTTTTTCATACATATTAATATAAATATTTTTTCCGATAGCAATTTTTCACCATATATTTAACCTTATTCATAGAATTACATTGCTTTATAGTGTCAGGTTATAAATTAAATATCTTCGATATGTTGTATTCAAACGTTCTCTGTCCGTACTTATAATTAAATTTCGGAACTATTAACCCGTCGTTGCGCGTGAATCTAGTGCTATATTTATGTTCTAATTTCTCTTTATGCTGCGGGGTAAATATATGCTGAATTATAGTTTTGTGCCATAGTATAAACAGGTTTGAATGTAGGTACCTGGTTATTCAAATCTTGCCTCTAAACATAACTGAAGACATTTTAAGCAACGCAGAATCATACCAATTCAGGACTAAAATAGAAATATTTTTATCTCTGGAATGAAGTGCAAATGTACACTATCTATTTTTTTTATCATTTTACACAATGTTTATATAAAATGCACGTGTTATTATTATCTACATGTATCTTTATTTTGTATATTTTTTTATTTTTTATTATAGCGACATGAGGTTAATATTTTCCTAATACAACAATGACCGTACTTAATCAAAGTCTGCTACTAATCTTTATTTGAACATGAACTCTGAAGAACGATTTCTGGAAAGTAGACCAATTTCGTCAAAAACAATCTTCAACTTTCAACTTCAGTTTAACAAACTTCAGTGAAACTTGTCCACTCAACTTAGTTTTGCGTTCAATCATAAATCTAACCATTATAGGGGAAAGCTCTAACAATTTTACCGGTCCGTAATCTGTGCTAACGGAATACTTCGACAATTTTTCCCCTAATGAGAGAAAATATTTTATATTATAACACAATTTTAATACCGAGCCTTTATCCAATAATCATTTTCGGGAAATATTTTGTTTTATTTTTTTTTTATTTAATATTTAAAGGTTTTTATTACAATAAAATACACAATTTTTACATTTTATACAGTGGTAAAATAGTCTAAAAGAATAGCTTTTCCTCACCATAAAGAGACAAGGCTCTTGTGTTTGGTGAGGGAATTTTAGTTCAATTATATTTCAATTATACAATATCATGTGTGAAAGTAAATACATTATACAATATGGCAAAAAACAAGGCATAATTAAGAAATTGCACGATTTATCAATAAAGGATATGAAAGAAATAATAATAATAGTGAGATATAGACTCTTATAGTTGTTTTTGGTATTTTTTTAAATTTTTGCTGAAATTCCTGAATATTTTCGATAACTTTCAGATATAATGGTAGTTTGTTATAATATGTTATACCTACATAGAGATAAGTATTTTGTGTGTGCTTTGTACTAAATTTAGGGATTTTGATAGTATTCTGATATCTTGCTGATGAATGGAATGGTAAGTTATTTAACTGTACTTCTTTGTAAATTTGTAGAATTGAATATTTTTTATATATTTTGTATATTGTAGGTACATTGAATATTGAAAAGAGAATTTCAGTAGAAAATTTGGATGGTTTTTTTCAAAATTACTTTAATTATCAATCTTTGAACAATTTTGAGTGGATTTAAAATATTATTATAAGTTCCTCCCCAACCAATAATACCATATTGTAATATAGATTGAACAATTGCATAGTACACTCTTTTTAAGTTTTCTAATCTAAGAATATTTCTTAGTCTTATAAATATATAAATACATTTTCGAATTCTTTTGACAAGTTCACAAATTTGTTTTTTCCATTTAAAATGTTGATCTATATATATACCAAGATATTTAATTTCAGAAGTTGGACTAAGTATTGAACATGCTTGATTGCAATTTGTTCTGTTACATTTAAGTTGATGAATTGTAATTTTTAGTTCTGGTAAAAATGGTAAAAATGGTTTATTTTTCGTATATTTTTATAGCTAAAAAACCAAGCGAGCTAGTCTAATACTCATAATAGATGTAAATTTGCTGAAGAAGCTAGTAGAACTTCTTCTCCTTAAAGTCGGTTCCTCATTGATTGCTGTGGTAAGGCTCCATCACTCTTCACTGTTCTGCGCTGCTTGGAGAGCTGTGGAGACCAACTTACTGGAACTGAGTAGGTAGAATTAAGAACTATTAAAATAACACTGTCACACATGCAGCCACAGGAAATTGGGAGTAAAGATGATTTAGACAAAAATTAATATCATAATTTTTTTTTACATTAGCTCCACACAGGAGGCCTAGAGGAAAAAAATTCCTCCGGGCCCTAGTCACCTTTGACTTGGCACTTTTTTATGGAAAGGAAGGAGAGGAAAAGTTCTGGGAAGTAATAAGTTATGACTCGGGTATGAATCGATCCCTCTCATTGCGGTGTAAGGTGATGGGTCGAGAGAGTCCGAGTGGACAGGTCAAAAGGTCTCCCTCTACCAGCCTCTCCCGATCCTACCTGCTACGAATTAGGTGGGCAAACACAGCTGTTGCCAAGACCTAGATAAATCTCACCCCATGAACCCGGGCACCCCTGCTAAGTCACCAAACGTAGCAAATAACTTGGGGTGACCTATGGCAGAGGTGTTGGTTATCCAATAAATGGTTTCCGGGGCGGCGGTACTCATATCCGCCTCCCAAATTAAAACTCCCAATGTGAAGTAACACCAATACAACAACTTGCAGTCAACAAAAAGGAAGTTAAAGAAATCAATCGATCGAACACGTAAATGAGTTCCACAAATATGAAGATGGGGAATCAACAACTGTAATCACAAACATGAATATGAGGAAATTTGATAATAGTGGAGGCCCTGAGGAAACCAATGCCCTCAAGGCCTATGTCATCTTTGGGGATTCTGTCTGGCGGGTCTTTATTGGGAAAAGAAGGAGAGGAAGTTCTGGAAAGGAAAACCGTATGAGGGGTTGTTATGCATCTGGGGGTCAGTGTGTCCGGGAGTGACGGACGTATAAATTCATCCGCCCCACTGTGGTGCAAGGCGATGGTTCGAGAGAGTTCGGAGTATAGGTTAGGTCTCCCTTAACCAGACTCTCCCGATTCGGTCCGCCATGCAATATGTGGATAAACGCATTCTCCGTCAAGATCTAGCCAAACCTCACTACATGAACCCGGGCACCCCTGCTAAGTGGCCAAACGTAGCGAACCACTTAGGGTAAACTGTATAACTGTATAAGGGGTGTTGATTATCCAATAAATGGTACCCGGGTCACCGGTACCCAAACCTGCCTTCCAAATTGAAATAGCACCAACTCAACCAAATGTAGCAACAACCTATACAATAGTCTGCCTCTGAAAAAGAATCTCTTGTGAGAATGACTGTGAATATTTTATTTTATTATGAATCTTTAATAAAAAATAAATTAAAAAATGATTTTCACCTAATTGAAAAATCCTTTTTTCAGTTTTTTCCATTATACAAAAATGTGATACGGATGTATAGTTTTGTCGCTTTTTACTATCCTTATGTTATTACCTTCTAACGGGAAACGAGCATGTTCGTTAAACTTCCCCGAGTAAATCGGGGATACTTTTAAAGTTGGTGAAGGTTGTTTGGTTGTGAAACGCTGTGATTGGCTAACGTACGTTTTATGCCCTTAACCTCACATTTCCAATCGAAGTCAACAGGTAAATCCTGTTCAAATCCAGTTCCTTGCTTGTGTGTAACCTTTTACTTTACGACAAAGCCAACACAAACACAATATCATCTTGAGAGTACACCATAGAATATTACTAGACGAGAATATATAGGAGAGGGGTACAAGCCAACTATAGCGGGGCGCAGAGGGGTGAGTTGACTGTGATGATACGTGATTCCTCAATAAATCAATCTGAGTATATATATATAGGCATCTCGCATTATAATATCACCATATAGTTCTTAAAAGTAAAATCTGCTTTTGAATGAATAGACCTTTTTACAAGGGAACGAGAATTGCTCTCCACGTCATGAACAATCGAATATTTTGTTACCGTATTTAGTTAAGACACTTTTACAAATATTTCATAATTTACTTACCCCAGTAAACAGCGACGAGCACACTCGAGACATGCCTCGCCATGCATCTCAATGTCATAGTGTATGTTACTAAAACTGATTATATGATCTGAATAAACTTAAAATTTTGTAAAATAATGCTTACCTATGGAATGTAATACGACAATTGGGTTTATTCTCTTTTTCACTTCTATTTTTACACGTTTTAATAGCGCAAGCCACCATCTTTGCCGTCTTATTTCATAAAGTACAGATGAGAGCTCGACTGGCTCGCAGAAGAATGATGACGTCACATTTTCTAGATTCACGCGAAGCCATACGCGGGCCCAGCCGGCTCCAAATGGAACCGGTATGGGGAGGGGGAAATAATACGCTTTTATCACTTAAGGCAGGTCTAGTAATATTCATATGTCTATGGAGTACACCGTCTCTTTTCAATTGCTCACTCGTAGATACATTTGTACCCAACTTTGTTCGAAATTAAAACAAGTCAAGTAGTGATTAATGTTTTTTTTAATATGCACTGAATTTGAAAGCACGGCGGTAATTCTGAGAAAATCATGTTCACAGTAAACAACGAATTGTCCCTTAAATTATGATGATTTTTTTGTTCACGTAGTTGCAATATTTGTCTGCGAATTTTTTTTTATATAAACAAGGTGGACTGTAACTAAAAAGTGACAAAATTACGTTGATGAACAGAGTTATTGGAAAGAAATTTGACTTACCTTTTTTTTACAGTGCTGTTTTAGTGAGAATCAATATTATGGCAGTGTGGGATCACTCGGATTGTCACTACTGCAAATGTTTCCATAACAGACTGATTGCTTCAATTGTTACAAGGTCATTCAAAGATGAACTTTACACTGTCAGACAGGTACAGGCAATGGACAATATGGAAATGTAGGAACACACGTTAAAGAAAAATTCACAAAGTTGCGTCAACATGGATCACGAACCATTATCAGTATTAAAGTCGCGTACAAAATTGTCACTAACACCACTTTCTCTATACATATCTCCGTTTTTCTATTGTCTATGATTCAAACCATGATGCCTATAAAACTGAGTGACCGCTACGATAAAAATTGTCTTAAATATATTTATTTCATTATCAAATATTTGACATCCCTAGCATGGCGGGCGAAATAACACAATATCTACACTATGTATAAAATTCTTTTAATAAATAAATTATCTCAGACGTGGCTGAGCAGAATTTCCACTTTGAGGTACACTAAAAGATGAGTTAAGTATTTGCAAAGTATTTGAACCACTGAAAGTGTAAAACATAATTTAGCAATAATATTCTCAGAAGTTTATCTCTCTAAAGGTACATTCGTACATGTACGAGTCCTTGGTTGTAGCCCTTTCATTGTGTAACGAGACTTAAACTTTATCATTGCATAGAATTCTAAATTTTAATAAGGCACGATATTAAAATCTCTCATCTTCTACTATTTATTATTATTCAATTCGAAATGAAAAACTTTCCACATAAATCATATTCCGTCATTTAAAATAATAATTCACATTGAAAAATAACAAGTAGTGTCAGAAATAAACATTTTATCTGAAACATTGTCTGGAGAGAAAAAAGAAACTTGAATATTCCAAGTTTCAGCGTGATTTCCAATTGAACTGAATAAAAAGAATTTCCGTGAAGTGGGCGCCCCGGGCAGCGATTCTCCCCGATCTTCCTATTTCCTCTTCGAAGGAAGAATAGCACTCACTTCGGAACAAATCTTACTTACTTTTACCACAACTGACATGTTACGGAGTTCTAATGCTGTAATGGGCGAAACTTCGGTATTCGCAACATTATTCTCGTCAGGAAATCACACAATTCAAAAGCCTTTTATGTCGTTTTTAATGAAAATAATTCAAGAATGTGAATACTTTTAAGCGGGATTTTCCGTAAAAAACACATTGATTTGATATTTATTTGGGAATCACTGTGCCATTATTTTAAAAAATTGGATTGATTTTCATACCTGTATCATATCACGCCAAAGGTACTAAACTGCAAGTTACGTCCCGACTGACTTCCCTTTCGTGGAGCTCGTGTTTGGTAGTTTCAAGAGATATGAGAAAGTCTATGGAAAAGAGATATGGATTGATTGATTGTGACGTGCGTTCAAATGCCTTGAAAAACGTGTTTGAAATGATTCGTGGTTCGTTGAAATAATACACTTGGAATTCTCGTGTTAGAAGTTGACGAGAAACTGATTTTCTGTATATAATACGAGTATGTAAATGGAAATCGATCTAATACCTTAATTTTATAACAAAGATTATTTTCTGTTCTGGCATAAAACGTAACCTAACCTAACATCTTTGAATTAATGTTTTGATTCGTAACACGGATGACTTTAAAGTCCCTGGTTCAAGTTTTGTCAAAATTGGATTTAATTCGTTACAAGCTATTAACTAACTGATTTACAATCCTTTTTTTATATCTTGGGAAAACTAATTTCCTTCAAGGTCAGGTCATCTATGGGAATGCTGTGTGGAGGGTATTTTTAAGGATAGGAAGGAAATGTAGTTCTGGGATAGAAAAAAATGTAAGGAGTGGGGAGTGATGGACGTATGAACTCCCACTACTCCCACTACTACGTAGTTGGTGTTGTTACCAAATGTTGACAAATTCTTAATGGTGAGTTATGTACATCTAATTTCATTCAAATTCTCCATTCCCAATGAGTCCTAAATTCTCAAGACTTTTCGAAATAACTTCAATTTATTAACTCCATTTTTGGCAGTAATCTTCTTATAAATGTAATATGAAAAGTGATAGTGAGGCAAATGTAAAATTATGCAATGTCCAATGTTTTAAATATACCGTCTTCCGCATGCAAAGTCGTATCTCCTCCAAGCATAAACTTTCTAATTAAGTGTGTTTATCGGAAGTGACCTGTCAGGTAAGTATGTTTTCTGTATCTATTTGTAAATAATAGTTCTAGGTAGAGCTGGTAGAGCCTAAGAAGTCATAATAAAATGTACAGAGCCCTTGAGGTGATTTCTCATAAAAACGGAATTATCTGTCCACTATATATAATACATAATATTTATTATTATTATTATTGGTGGACATAGACATATTCGCTGCCAAAACCTGGACAAACTTCACCCCATTATCCCGGGAACCCCTGCTGATTGATTAAATGCAGAGAACCACTTAATTCCTAAGTTTCCGGAAAATAACAAACCTCTTATATTAATTTATTTTCTGTGAAATATGCATCTTACATAAAACAAGATTAAAAATATGTGAACCTGTATTGTATTGAACCAATTCTTTGTTAAATCCTTTACCCAGCATCAACAGTGGGTTGTCGGATTGCTTTGTTATTTTATTCGGTATTTCGTAAAATGACCGAATGGTGCCGTGTTTTATACTCGAGCAGAATGTTTAGTATTTCCTGGGTTATTTTACCTGCTTTATACACAGTTTAATAACTGACGGGTAATTTCACAGGAAAGCATAGTATTTCACGATTGAAATACAGTATTTTTGTGAAATCATTCAAGGCAAAATTTATAAAATTCAACGGATACATCTATTTTTAAATTAAATTGTTTACATTTGTTGAATTTAGTTATCGAAGGGGTGGTTTTGCTGAATTTAAAATATAAATCACGATTTGTCTTATACTCCCCTCCTCCCCCCCCCTTCTTCCTCACTACCCTCCCCGCCCCCAAAACCTTCCCTACCGACTCCTGTCCATCTATTGTTGTCTATTCAAGTCTATTGTTGTAAACAGTTTTAAGTAAACCCTGATGAAGTAAGCATTGCTTAAGGCATAGTCCGGTCCAGCCGACCCAAAAAAAAAAACTAAAAATCTTTCGGAGAATACATTCAAAATGTTAGGGCATCAATTTTAACTTTCTTGAAAGACAGTTAGGAGCGGTGCGCGCCAAGCAGGGAGATGGATAACGGAGTAATCTGCTTACAAGCGAAAACTTTAAAGGTTTTTTTTTTCAAAACCACCTTTATCAAGTTGGTTGGAAATGTAGATCATTCAATTTTCATCCCATTCACTTCATTCAAAGTTTGAATTAAAGAAAATTAAATTGTTATGCAGATGAACATCTATTGCAAAAATAAGGCTGATTATTTCGTCAATTTTCATTTTATGTCCACCATTTCTGCAATCAACATGAGGTTCACGCGGATGCGACATTCATACTACAACGATTTTTATTTTTTTTATTTCATGTTTCAGATAATTTCTATATCTATATATATATTTTCCATATATATATATATATATATATATATAGATATTCATGTCAAATTTTTAATAGTGTTTTTTCTTGTTACAGTACATTTATATATGTATAACAAATGTTTCGTGAACGAGAATAAATTATATCTTACGAAAAAAACGCATTGTAAAAATACTCGGCTGGACCAGACAACCCCCTTAATCTTTATTTTTTAAACAATAAATGTTAATAATAATAATTAGTGTTTTATTTATTTTGAGATGGATATATTAAGCAATTAAGTTTTGCTATTATTTAAACAACACTTCTCGATACGTGTATTTTTCATGAGTTATTGTGGAAAATCAATGCCTTTATTTTAATATTATGTGGTCACTTTAATTGTTTATAATTTAATTCACCTTACAAGCTGTAAAAATATTTAAATGAACTAACGGAATTTCGTAGCAACAACCTTTTTAGCACAAACTGTTTAATCAAATATACCTACTACAAACGCCTTTTGTTCCAAAATTTTTATTTTCTTTTTTTTTACAACTTTTCTTGTATACTGTTTTTCTTGTATCCGACAAAATAACAAAATAGATACTAATTTTATGCAGGACAGAGACGGAAACATTAAAAATGCTATCTGATAATTATGTATTACGAGCGCCTTATATATTTCATTTTACCGAAATTTTCCTTTTCTTTTACTGTTTTCTGTATATTTACTTCAAATACACTTTTTCTTGTATATTAGATACTAAATTGATTGTATATTAGATACTTTTTTTTCCTTTATTAAATTTTAAAAAGTTTAAATACATGCGATTTTTTTATGTCTGTCTCACTAGGATATTACCTGTTTCGAGACAGACATAGAGGTACATAAACGTACATATACAAACATAATTACATAAATATTAAGGAATAAAAAATATTACAGAAATAAGTTACACACATACATTATTATTTCTATATTATGAAAAATAACGGTGATTGGATTGGATTTTATAAATTTAGGAAAAGATGAGATACAGTTAATATTAAAATAATAATAATCTACGTTAGATTTGACATGTTTCTAGTATTTTATTTTATTTCAATTGGGTTGGTTGGGTCCTGTGTAAAGTTGTAATTCTTGTAAATTTGTTGTTCTTGTCTATTATTATTGTACTTGCAATCAATTTCTTTGTTTCGTGTTTGAATTTGGTCATTGTTGCTGTTTGTCTAATCTTGACTGGTAATGTATTGTATAATTTGCAAGCTATGTATTTAAAATGTCTTTGTCCAAAGGTGGTTTTAGAAAAAGAGGTTTGTAGTAGTTATTTGATTTTAGCTCGGGTATTGTGTATCATTTGAGTTGATTTGTAAGGTTTTTTGTTGATTCGGTGTAAATTAATCAAGATGGATCTAGCAAAGAGCTGTTATATGTCCATCACATTGATTGTATTGAAGATAGTATCAGTGCTAGTAGAAACTCAATTGAATGGAAATCGTTTAATACTTATATGAATCATCACGTACCTACCTACCTACCTACCTAATATCTACGATACCTGTACATTTGACTGTCCTAGAACGGGAGACCTATCTAGTTGGACAGTCAATAAAATGTAAATGTATTTTTATTACAATAAACAAATAAATAAATTAAACAAATTACTTTTGTGTAAACCACTGTAATCAATGTTATAATATCTACATGTTCAAAACCAATGGTTTCTTCGTCAGGATAATAATATGAATAAAAGTAACAAAAGAAACAAATAAGTATAGACAAAAAGAACAACAGACAAAAATAAAATTTAAATTTAAACCACTAATTACAGTGGTTTACACAAAAGAATTTTTTCATTTGAATAAAATGATGCCACAAAGTGAATTAGCAAAGATTGAAGAAACAAACTGTTTTTTTTTTCTTTGAACTCTCTTCAAATAACTTTCTTAAAGTGAATTAATAATGTTCGTAATAAGCATTAACTTTGTGGCTCGCCATAATTTACAATAAAATATATAAATTTGTTTTAGACCACTTTAATTTTAATTACACTCTACCGGTTTCGGAAGAACCCTTCCTTCGTCAGGAGAATATAAAAACTTTTTTTTTTTTTTTTATATTCTCCTGACGAAGGAAGGGTTCTTCCGAAACCGGTAGAGTGTAATTAAAATTAAAGTGGTCTAAAACAAATGTATATATTTTATTGTGAATTAATAATGTTTATCAAGTGAGAAATAAAGTAAGATAGCAGAGTTTCGACATAAAATATGAATAAAAAACTCTATTACGCCAGAAATATCAGTTTATTTGAGAAACGCACGAAAAAAGAATGACACCGTGTACTTATATATTTGAACATCAAAGGTCATTACAAACAACTTAGGAAAGCTCTTTATAGAAATTTCAACGAAGTTATTAAGGGCCCCGGCGCGTCCCCATGCTCTCCTCACAAATTACATTTAAAACATTACATGCAAACGCTCTTTGTCGCCAAGTAATAAGACATTAGCAAAGTTTAAAAGCTCGACAATTTGAGGCATAAAATGCTCGGAAGAATGTGAAAGCCTTCGCAAGAGCTGCAGGGATACCTTATAGCCTTAAGTGAAAATAGCTTATCAAAAGCTCGCTCACCTAGAAAATAATGAAACAATTTGTCACGTACAGGAGATGTGCTTCAAGTCGGTGCAGCTTCAAATAAACGTCCGTCTTTTTACCAACAAACTTGCAGAAAACTTTTATTTCAGCTAATTTCCCGCGTAAAGTTTTGACGGTTTTAACACCTTCTTTGGGCTGTTTCAAACCTATTATTGAAGTTTTTTTGAAGATAAAATTAAAAAAAATAATAACTCTTATTTTTATCCACAGATAAAAATAAAAATAGTATTTAAATAATAATACTTTAAATTTAATAATTAAAAACATTCCAGATAATATCCACCAGCTTTTTACATTAATAACAAATTAAAAAATTATACATTAAATAACAAGCACAAGGGTAATTTTTTTAACATATCTGTGGTTTATAAATTAGCTTGTAACGATTGTAAATTCTTTATATTGGAAAGACTTCAAGAAATTTTAAAACTAGAGTGAAGGAATTATTTTTTTTTTAAGTTATTTATTCTTAATATATTTTATTCCTAATCTTATTTAAATAATTCTTCTTATTTATTTTTGTTATTATTTGTTAAATGTTGTTGGGTTATTCGTAACCTGGGAATGTTTGTCTTTCTTTAAAAAAAAAAAAAAAATCACATTTTCTATATTTCATTTTATATAATTGTTTTTTTTTATTATATTTTTAATCACCACTCTCTATAATATTTTTGACAATAGTTATTATTTGTACTAGCTTGTCTTCTTTGGAGTTAATTCATGTTTATATTATCCTGACAAAGAAACCTTTAGTTTAGAAACATGTAGATAATTGTGATTATATAAGTGGTGTATACGAAGTGATTTGTTTTCATGTAATTAAAAAAAAATCTTAAAACTTTTACAACCCAAAAAATGTTTTCGTAGCTATATGTTTATTAAAAACTTTTTATAAGGTGGTAACAGAATTTTAAATTTTACAATTTATTATACATATAGGAACGAAGTTTTCGTAGTAACTTTTGAAACATGTTTTTTTCTTTCTCCTTATATTATTTACTTGTAATATTTAGTGTATATATATGTATAAATTATATTACGTCTTTAATGCTTCACTCGAATGTGAAAACTGTTAACCTCGATACAGGCAAGTATAAAGTCCTAGTGATATTGATTTTTATGTGAAAAATGCAATAAATAAATCATTTTAAAAAATTATTTTGAAAATACACAATTTTGAAAAATACACTAAAAAATACGTCTTTGTTTTAAATGACTATGTATCTAAAGTTTTGATGCCATCTTGGTTTCGTTTTGTCTCTAGAAATAAGTAAATACTATAGGTACTAAAACAAGGATCCGAAAAATAACGATATTGAATTCCATCTCCGTGCGCAATTTGATGAATTTTATCTTCCGCGATCTTCCGCGTGGAGAAATTCTCATTAGCCGGACGCTTAAGATGGCCTTTTTATGAAACCGGTAGGGGTCGAAAGGAGGGCAGGGGTAGAAGGGGTGGGAAGGAGCTGGGTTGTAGAGTTGCAAATTCGTATAATTTGGATTTTGAAAATTACGGAAAATCCGGATTTCCAAAAATCACTGGAAGTCCGGATATTTAGATGGTTCACAGTGGATCCGGAATTCGGAATTTCAAAAATGAAATCCGGATTTGTAAAATTAAAACACAAACTTATATGCAATGCTCTGTCCTATGAAATGAGCGCGTCCAAGTAACTAACAGACATGCAATACTTAGGGGAAAGCTGCGGTGATTGAACTATTCAATTTCATACGCATGTACCGTGTTAAGAAAAAAACAGTGTTTTTCTGGAGCCCCTTAATATTTTGTCTCACAGGTGAGTCTTAATATTCGCCTGACAAAAGAAGGGTTCTTCCAAAACCAGTAGAGTTCGATTAAAATTAAAGTGGTCTAAAAAAAATAATATATTGTCATTGTGAATTATAGTTTACGTGTAAACATCCAAAGCGTAAATTTTGTATCCGGAACTCCAGCGACGCGGTGATATACGTCATCCTCCGTCGAAGAGACATCCGAAGAGAGGGACGCAATTATTGATAACTTTTTGTAGTGACCTTGAAATTAAAAAAAAAAAAATAGTTTCTGTAATAATAAAGTAATCCAATCGATACTCCGGTCCAGGAAAGCAGCCTCCTTGGATATGTAGAAATAGAAAATAATGTTGAAGTTTTTTAGAATTTTACTCAAAGTTTTCAAATGTAAGATTTAGCACAAAGAAGTTTTAAGTGTCAAGAAATATGAAATACGATTCTTTTTTCAAGATTCGGAAATCCGGATTTTGAGTTTCACAAATCTTAAAATCCGGATTTTCTATAAAGGTTCCGGATTTTCAAACCTTTCTAGGCACCCGTATTGTGACTAAGGGGGCAGCGTCTTAAACATCCCCGGGGCGCCCATATCGGTGCCGCGTACAATCTGAAACTTCAGGAGCCGGTTGAGTTTGAAACTGTATATTTTTATTTAACAATATCAACAGAGCACTCACTATCTAGAATCTACATCTTGTGAACAGGGATGGGGGCATTATCTCTGAGGAAAGTATTAAAGAAGATAAATATTGCGAAATGAAGCGGGTTAAAATTGTGTACATCACTTTATTTGCATGTACAGTGTACATATTTTGATCACACCAACTGGCTTGGGCAAAATCGTGGATTCGTCCCGGCAAATAGAAACAGAATACATGATGGAACGGAAATCGATTTGAATCTTCATAAAATAATGAAGATTCAAATCGGAGGTTACTACATGTTTTACACAATAGCAAGTGAAGCCAGTTTTAAATGAGATCGAGTTTTGTATCTTTTTTGACTACAAAGTAAAAATCGGATTTTATGTAGCATCGCAACCAATCCGTCAGTGGGCTTCGTCGTCATGATTTTGTATATATTTTTGTAGAGTTTTCAAATAACCATAATAGGGTATTTTCACAAACGAGGGATTCTGTTGAAAATGCATGGAATGTTTAAAGTTATTTTTTCTGATTTTAATCATCCTACTAAAAATTTTTGTTTTTTCCATTTCAATTTATTCAATTTAAAAACGATCAAAAACCAATAAACAACGAAGTACTACTATCAGAATTGTTTCAAAGCCGGGCAACGCTTATGACGTCAAACGTCCAAAATGTCGTTTTGGCGGTATTACAAAAATGGGTAACTTTGACTCGCTGTAGAAAATTTATTCATCAACATAAAAATAAAATAAAAATGCTGTAATAATCGTAATTTTTGCTTAATTATTTTAAGCAATAAAAAACCTGTAAATACCCTATTGTGGAGTTCCAGAAAGATTAAAGGGCTGATGTAAGCGAAATTAAGAGAACTACGAACGGAACGTTCAAATGGTTTGGATTTGTAGAGCGGATATACAGAGAAAGGATGCCTGGAGAATATATGCCACGAAATTGAAATATAGTGAATCAAAAACTAACTTGGATCATGTCCGACTGTGGAACTATTTAAATTTATTTTCCTCAGAGCCTCCTTCATTATAAACACCATCTAAAAAAAAAAAAAGCAGACGAGTATGAATGACGGATATAGGGGGTTTGTGCCAATAGAAAGATGTTTGACGATCCTGCCGAGAAAAGGTTTGACGGTTAGTTTGTTAACGTACTCTAAATTGGGATGCCATGGCCAACCGGACAGTCGGCACTTGTACAGTATCTATCTACATATTAAAAATTCTATAAAAAATTTACGTCGTATTTTCATTCCAAATTTCGTACGTAACGTATGTATAAATTTAGTCACGTATTTTTATATACGTATTCAATACCGCAATTTCGTATTCTAAACTTTATGTCACATACTCCCCGACTTGAAGTGGGATTTAATATTCCTAAAGAGTATAAAGTAAAAGCACGTCTAATCATTGTGAACTTTCTGCAGGAGAGCTTTTTCATGTTCGATGTTCCCGCTGGGTAAAAAACACCCCGTTTGCTTCAGCTGCTTCTTTTCAAACCCAGCTGTAATAAAGATTGCATTTTATTATTCAGCCCTTAAAGGAAAAGGGCGATCATTAGGAAATACTACTCATTTATATACCAAGTTGAATCAGAGGCAATAAATCGTCTTTTTTACAAAGCTAGTTTACGTAGCCCTAATATTCTTTATATGTTATTAATATTATAAACGCGAAAGTTTGTATGGATGTATGTATGTTTGTTACTCTTTCACGCAAAAACTACTGATTTGTCGGGCTCCATGATCGAGGATTAAGTCTCTCGGCCAGCAATCCATGAGTCTTCAAATCCCGTCGCGAGCAAATATTTTTTATGTAATCAATTGTTTTGTTTCACAATTTATTAATTTCAAATAATATTTGTGGCACGTCCCACGAAGATACTCTCAGTATCACCCTGGTGAAAGGCCACCAATCAGAATTTAAACGTCGCTTGAAGTCTCTTGATTAGACAGGTACTACCCCACCGTCCTCTTCCCTGTCTCCTTTCCCTCCCCACTATCTTATGCCTCACAGTATACCCCAATTGGTGATGTCATTGTCTCACTGGTTCCAGACATTCGTTATTAGTTGGGACTCTTATGCGTTAATCACATTAAAAAAATGCTTTTCTAATGATTTATCTACATAATTTACCTAGGTAAATTATGTTTATTTATACTAAAAATTCTAATGCGCGTAAATATATAAATAAAGTTTATACGGTGACAACAAATATTACAAAGTTCTCGTTATTAAATAACGTTCACAAATTTGTTAAAACAACGCAAATTCTCACACCATTACTAAACGAGAAACACAGCACCCAAATGGTACAAGCTTGACTTTGTCATTAAGACACTGTAATCACTTTATTCGTGTTTAGTTATAAAGTTAGATAGCGCCTAATAATTAGAATGACAAAATTACTTGCAAAGATGTTGATGGACTCTAGCCAAGACACTGAAGAAATAAACCGTCAGAAGTAATGTAGTCGTTTACTATAATTTTTTTCTTACATCAGATGAAATTGATCAAATACAATATATGTTGAAACCACTTTCTTTCTTAAGGTAAGGCCCTGTATTGGCCCTTGTGGTACGCCTGTAAAATTATCAAAATTCTTTCATGACAGATAATTAATTTTATTCGGTTTTCTAGTGCTTATAAGTTTAATGGTCTTTGGTAATCGTATTGTTGACACGTCGACGACGACGACGATGCTGTGTTGAGATTATGACTCCTGAATGGGGTCAGATTTACAGTTATTACCAGGACTGTAAATTAGGCTGAGGTGTTGTATAAATTATTAATGAAAACACTCGTATGAATACAGGTGAAATATATTTACAGGATCACTATTAAATTTTACAGTTAATTTAATGCGCGAAAACTGGAGGGAACACAGGCGTTAGGTAGGAATATTGAAACCGGAATAAAACTGCGAGTCATCTCGCGCGTCTCGATAGCGTTTGGTGATACCAGTACAGAAAATTAATAAATATCGGACATTTATGGCTCTTAGCTACAGGTCTTTCTTTTAAATCATTTGTATATTCATGAAGTACGCTCAGTATTATCTTACTTCGATTGAAACATTTTAAAATACCGACAGCCTTTTTTGACAGATAAACATATTCATTGACCTGTCTGGTACCTAGGTGATGAAAATCATGCCTACATAATTTGACGTCTTTAAAATCTGAAAAGAACATTTCTAATAATTTTCTGTTCAGTGAGTCTAGTTTATAATAATACACAGTGTTACCTCGTCGGAGACCGTTACAGGGTGGTGATAGAATTCTAAGGCGTGGATAAATTTAATTATTAACCCTTGCCGGGGTGAGAATATTCTATTTAGCAACGGAGTAGTTATGAATCTATAGTTTGAGGAAAAGGGTTGCGGATAGAGATGGGGTAGGGAGATATTTAAGGCGCTGTGATTCCAACACGGTTATTTGATATATAGTCACATTAAATAATCATTATAAAGTACGGTCGGGCTTGTGTTCTGTTGACCCATAAAGTCCATCATTAGGCGGAGTCAAAAAGTTACAAGGGAAAATCCTAATTAGTACCAGGACAAACGACCTTAATTTGTTTTATGTATTAGGTACCAGGAGGCTAAAACTAAAATGCTTATTTTCACGGAGATAGAATTTATTTCGCGTGTTCCAAAAAGCGTAAAAAGCGGTTAAATTCTGGCTTACCATAATAAGAAGAGAGTGGCTAGCCATAATTAGACTAAAGGAGAAATCGTTTTAAAAATGTTAACTTATTAATTTATTTGCACCGTTCACCATTTTCAAATCACCAAAAGTGTTTTAAACGTATGGAAGGCGGGCGCGAGAACTTTTTATGTTAATCTTAGCTTAAGTTTATTTCTTGTTAGCAGGATATTTTTCTTTAAATATGCTTTCATAAAAAATATAGGTATATGACGTAAAGGAAAAGAACGGTCCCTTCATATCACTTCTCCTTTACATAACTTAATTTTTGTATTGAAGCGCCCAACGGTCTAACTCAAGATTGCTCAATATATCGAGTAAATAAAATAGATGTTAAATTTGCAATAAAAAATTAAGATTTCTTTTTTATGTTAACGAAAAACCTATTATAAAATTTTCAAATAATACATTCTCGATATAGGTTACTCTACAATACTGCATCGCTATTGTATTATCAAAAACATGCTATTTTATTCCAATTTTCAGACCCAGGTCATGTTCGAAGTATGACGTGAATTCACTCCATTCGTAGTGGTCTGAAATGGGAATCCATTTTCAATATTTCAGTTTATGTCTGCGTATTCCGAATTTCCAGGAATTCTAACATTCAGCACGTTTTTGAAACAACCCTTAAATTTCTGCGAAAGGTGAGGCCGAATATTCGTTTATAATATAAATAAAGTTATATTTATATTGAGACAAGATGGTACTAAAGATTCCTAAAGTTTGGTAAAGCTTACAAAGAAATACATTGATTGCCAAAATACTCCAATTATATTCTACAATTTTTCGGTGTTTAATAAAATAAAATACTTTTCAGGCACATTAACCAGTGGCCGAGAACTCAAATTTCTTGCAACTGTACACAGTGCTTCCGATGAGAAAGATTGATTATTCTCCTTACCAAAAATTTTAACTAATAACTCAATATCCACTTTTTTTCATTCAAAATGTGCTTTAATACCTACATCCAAGTAGGCAATAAAAATTCTCAAACGAGTGATGATGAATTTCTTAATATCGTGTACTTCTTGGAAGTGTTTTTTGATTATTTTTTTGATAATTTACTGTGTGATGAGATTATATGCTTTTAAATATGTGTTGTATAATACAATATTTCGTTTGAAAATTTAACAAATCTGCCAAAGACCAATGGTATAACCTTACTATATGAAAAATAAACTCGGTTCTTCAAAATTTAAAAAATGACTTTACCAGATAAAATTACAATCTTTCGAAATCATAAAAAAAATGTCTCTAAGAAAGAGTCAATACGTCTAGAATTTGATTTAAAAATGACATATTTCCGGTATTCTCTGGTTACACCCTC
This sequence comes from Limnephilus auricula, assembly GCA_951813805.1. Classification (NCBI taxonomy): domain Eukaryota; kingdom Metazoa; phylum Arthropoda; class Insecta; order Trichoptera; family Limnephilidae; genus Limnephilus; species Limnephilus auricula. Next base: position 25,193,315 of record OX638393.1, read on the forward strand.
CAAGAGAGATTTAAAAATACGTGTTGTCGCTAAGAGCATTAGGTTTGTAAAAAACGCAAAGGAAGTAGGTTACTGAAAACCCGTGTCTTTTCTGAATGACATATAAAATTATTTTCTAAACTTAATATTTTATGCTAAAATGTCCTCTAAGAACCCGTAATATTACGAGCTGGAAGAAACGAACATCGCATTTAGGTCGGACGAAAATATATTTTTTTCTTTTATATTCTTTGCCGATTGCTGATTACCTTACATAACATAAAATTATATATTTCGTGAAATTATGAACCTTAGGGGCGTGTCGTACTGTTGTTTTAGTGCAGCGGGCGGACTGACGGACCAGTTCGGTTCTCCAGCCATTTCCGGGTTCCCACCAACGCAAAAAGCTTACGTGTAAGCCCCACAAAACCTTATATATTCACCAATGCAGATCGCTCGTGAAAATGTGGAAAATCATGTTCATTTAAATCGGTAATGTATGCTTCCTCACACCACGTAAATATGAAACCTACCTACATACATTATAAGTATGTGATATTATATTTTTACCTAAAACATACAAATTTTCACACATAGGTACATATGCATAATGTTATTTAAACGAAATTTTATTTGCCTGATGACTTTATTTTTTTTCTTTGGAACGTATCACATCATTTTATAAATTTTGTATTCCATGCTTAAATCCAGCGCCCTTGAGGTGATTTCTCACAAAAACGGCGCTGTAAAAATTATCTAATTATTATTATTAAATGTTTATTGCCTGAATGTAACAAATTTATATAGACCTGTAAGTGGCTGAGTTGGCATCCTGTTTGGTCCCACCCAGGGGTCGTGTGTTCAATTCCTCAGCTGGCTAAACCCTCCATCACGAACAAGCAAAATTTTCCGCTTAGTATGGTGCGCGGAGAAAATTTTTTTTTGAAAAAACGATCATTTTAATAGTAAAAACGGTTAAAAACAGGACTGAAGTTCTTACGAACAATTTAACAGTGATTCAACGTTTATTGGCGGCAAAATTCGTACGAAATTACGTATACCAACAAATTATTCTTACATGTTCCCGCCAATAAACATTGATACCCTGTTAATTTGTTCGTAAACACTTCAGTCCCTTTTTTAAACGTTTTTACTATTAAAATGATCGTTTTTTCTATTAAAATGATCGTTTTTTCTATTAAAATTATCGTTTTTTCAAATAAAATTTTTCTCCGTGTGAAAGTAGGAGATTTTCAAATGTGGACAGGGTATTCGTAGCCCGGGTCTTTCTTTGGTAATTATATGAAATAACTATGTTTGACTTACATTTATTATATATGTTGTTAAATAAGTGAACGTGTCATTTAACATATAATACATAAATGCTGAAAGATTTTCCATGCCAGAAACACACGTGTAATTTTATAAATCAATGATTTTCTACATTTTCTCCAGCAATGTATATTATTTGAATGCAAAAATATAAATACCGGCATAAATGTGTGTGTGTGCCTACATTATACATCATACTAACGTCCTTTCCTCAGCAAACTTGGTCAAGGGACAAGTTAATTTCTCTTCATAAATGTAAATAACCTCTAAAGGGAGTGTTGTCCCGGGACAATAAAGCGCATATCTACCATTTCTTTCCCTTCCCCTCGAAGGGAAGGATATCATAAGTCCTGGCAATGTGCCGTATAATCCTTACTTTTATATTTAATAATGCGGCTAGTCCCAGGGCCCATTGCGCGCGATAAGGCCCATTGCTCCGAGGAACAAATGTCCCGTGGGATGCGCTCCCGACAAATAAGGGAATAAACAAATAATAAGAAGTTGGACCGTTCCCCCTTGAGACATTCGAATTCCACTTGTGTTTCGGAGTTTCTATGTTTTGCTTCCATACATATTCTTGAGAAAGAGAAGCCATTGATACTATTATCATTACTTATGCAGAAGTTCTTGGTATTGTATAAGAGATATCAATAACTTTTGATTCTGCAGCATTTTGGCTTTGTTTGAATCTAATAAATCTTAAAATAGGTTTAAGACTTAACAATTTGGAAGCTTTAGAAATTTAAAAAAATCGGTAAGTTCAAAGGAAGAAATCATTAATAACCAACTAAATTTAACCTTCAGTCCAATTTTAAGTATGTTCCACTTGTCTTCACTTATCCCCCATTCCCCTCCTCCTTCAAACAACTGGCGCTCTGTCCCATTCTAGTATACTGTCCCTTTCTTTCATAACATTATGTATAGATATATATGTGTACTTCTGTATTTTTAGACATTATTTTAGTAACAGTCCTGATGATGGTACGGAGGTACCAAAACCGGTAGACGTTAAATAAAAATGAAGTGACTTAAAATAATATTCTTCTTTTCATTTATTTAATAAATCTTAATTCTTAACACGACTCCGGTGGGTACAGATAGACCCACTTAAAAACCTGAATATAAGTGCTTTTTTGCTTTTTTTTTACAAATATCTTTAATTTTATATATATTGCTTGTGCCAGTCCAAGTCATACATCCAAAATATTTTAGGGAATTGTTAAGTTTTATAAAATATATGTTTTGATTGCGTTGGAGTTATCGAGCGTGACACTGTTTAGATGGCTATCCAAGTCCAAGTAGCGATGCATTTTAACACGTTCTTAATCGCAATTATACTAATTACTCACTCGAACCTTTTCCAATGACATTAGTTTTTACCTCAAATTGTGGCTAAATTGTGATAAAAGATTAGGCTAAAGAATTAGGCCTCAACGAAGTATCCATGGTGAAATAATCATTTCTGACACATTCCCAGTCTGAAAACATCTTTTGAAAACACCAACGACACAAACATGCCTAAGATTTTTTTAATTTTCTTTTATAGACAAACCTTACCAATTGCTCCCGTCTGGAGCCAGTGAGACTATGGCATCCCCAATTGGGGTATGTTTTGCGGCTGAAAGTAAGTGGGGAAGGGAAGGAGATGAAGAAGAGGAAGGTGGGGTAAAAATAATTGAAGACACGTGGAACATACTTAAAATTGGACTGAAGGTTAAATTTATTTGGTTATTAATGATTTCTTCCTTTGAACTTACCGATTTTTTTTATTTCTAAAGCTTCCAAATTGTTAAGTTCTTAACCTATTCTAAGATTTATTAGATTCAAACAGAGCTAGGCTATTCAGATGTAGTCACTAAATTGCTGCAGGCTATTCAGATGTAGTCACTAAATTATGAAAGGTGGTCTGGGGCATCGCTATCATACTCAGAGTATCTTCCAACCTGGAACGTGCCGCAAATATAGTACACGTCATTTTTTTATTGATTAATTGTGAAATAACACAAATTAATCAAATAAAATTTATTTGCGCACGCCGGGTTCGAATCCGCGACCTCCCGATTAAGCGTCAAGAGTCTTACCACTCGACCATGGACGGTCGTCATAATCTTATCGCGTGGAACCCTAATGTATATCACCATAACATTATAACCCTACCTTACTGTAAGTAGGTACCTAACTCAAACATACCAGGCCTAACGTAACTTAGATTTACCTCACAATTAAATAACCCAACCTAACCACTACCTTATAACTATCCCAACCATAGCCCTAATAAACTTATCTAACCTAGCATACCTAACTTAATTTTACCTTACTCTAGCACAATCATGCTCTACCTAGGTACCTGATTTTTTGAGCTTGAGCAAAAGCGTACCATTCATATAGCATTTCCTTATTTAAACCATTCTTGCTCTAACACAAGCCAACATGACTTAAGAGCGATTGACCAGCAGCTGAGAATAAAAGTTTAAAAATGCTTGCAACTGTACAGGGAAGTTCTGATGAGAAAGATCGATTATTCCCCGTATCAATTTTATTAACCCATTCAGACCCCTTGAGCACAATTATGCACACTAACTTCAAAGCATAATATAAGGAGTAATTTTAAGTATTTTAAATGTTCCGCCTGTTTGTATTAAACAAGCAACATTATTTCTACCTAAAAATTTAACCAGTGGAGTTATCTTACCCGCAAAAGTTATAAATATCGGTTGTTTCGAAAAGTGCGATGAACCGTTTGACAGGAGTGCTGGTAGGTACATTTTGTTTTCATTGTTTTTATTAAAATTTCAAAATTATTTCATAAAAGAAGTACGCAGAAGCAATTCTAAAATGTTAATAACTATTATGTATAAATTGAAAATGTAAATAGTTAAATAAATAAGCGTATGGAAGTGTTTGAATTTTGATGTGCAGAATTATGCACAATCAGTCTCTATGACACCTTTACATGATGTATACAAAATGTTGTACTCCATTCTTTGTGATTTGGAAAACTTACGTTATATTGTTAATTTTAGGAAAAATGTATAACTCTGTGAACAAAGAAGATTTGGAGGTGATTTTAGGATTGTTGGAGAATTATTCTGACTCAGACCTTAGTGATGATGATACTTTTGACGTAGAAACTGAACGTTTGGAGGCGAGTTCTTTGGAACGTGAACCTTCGACTTCTCCAAAACAAGTTAGAATAGGTGCAGATAAAATTTCTCCAGATGCTATCAGAGGCATTATGAAGATATTGCATTTTCAAAAGATGAACCATTGGATATCCGGGAAAAAAAATAATATAAAGGGGCGAAGGAGAATTTTTTTTTTACATATTTTCTAAAAAAAAGTTGCATTGCATGTTACTTTTGAAAATGGGGAGGACGACTATATTGGGCCAGCAATGCATTATTTTTTAGGTATATTAATGAAAGTGAACTAGAAAAAATGGCGGAATAAACAGACATTTATGCCTTGCAAATTGGCAAACGTAATTTTAAGCCAGCGAAATTAAATCACTAATCAGGCTGCATATACGTATTGGAACCTTACATTTTCCAAGAGTTCAATTGTGTTGGAAAAGGCTCTTGGTGCAAATTTATTTCTGGATACGATGATCTGGGACAGATTTTTTCAACAATGAAACAATCTGAATTTAGTGAGTAAATAATTTGGAAATGACACACTCGTTTTCCGATAAACTTGCAAAAGTGCATACAATGCCATCATTGCATTGCATGTTAAACAGAACACGTTTCTGGAATTAAAGCCAAATATTGTGTATCGATGAACAAATACTGCCTTTCAGAGAAAAGAAGGAAGATGAGCCTTGCAGAACCATTAGAAAAGGCTGGTAAAAATAAAGCATTTAAAAGATAGTCCGGACGTACAAAATATCCAGATACGAGGGAACCTGCACCAAAAGAAAAAAAGTTAGTGAAGAAGTTCGACCTAACGCAGACGTTCGACATGATAAGGTTGGCCATATGCCCCATCTTGACCAAAGAAAGCGATGTAAAAAAAACTCTCGCAATCAAAAAACTATTTTTTTGTGATAAATGCAAAATTCATTTATGTACAAAAAGGAACAAAATTTCATATCATGGAAATACTTAAAATAAACTTTAAATATTTAGGTTCGCCACTGTTCATAAGAATTTCTATATTTCATTAATAATCGTTGAAAATTTTCTATTCAAAACCGATGCAACAACATTCTCCTTTCAGTGATCTGCGACCGTTGAGACCTGTTGGGCATAATTATGCACATGTTCAATTTCCTAATAAACAAAACTAAAAAAATATTTAAAAAATATTTTTGTGTTATTAAGACCACAATGAAGCCTAATCCACTCTTAAATAATTTTTTTCTCCCTTAACAATAATTCAGGTCTGAATGGGTTAAATTAACAATTTAATATCGATTTATTTCATTCAAAACTTGCTTTAATATATACCTACATTCAAGTAAGCAATAAAAATGCTCAAAACGCACGATGATAAATTATTAAATTGTACTTCATGAAAGTATTTTTGATCGTAAGTATTTATGATTTTTTAATAATGTCTAACCAAAATAAGTGTTAGATATGAAATTAAACAATTTTTTCACTTTGTTCCACTTGTTTATTTACACCAGGATCGGTTTCGTCCTACTACGGACATTTTCAGACTGGTCTGTGAAAAAATTGTTTAATTTCATATATACAATGGAATTCCACCATGAATGAACGGTTAAAAAACTAGACTCATCAAAATAAGTGTGTATAAAATTTTTTTAAATGAAATATTTTAGTTTGTATAAGACCTTAAATAAATAGGAAAACTGAGGAATTTTGTCACAAAACACGTTTTCGGATTTATTTTTTAATGATTTTAATTTAACTAAAATCTAAATTTTAAAAACTGTGATGACTAGATTTATTTTCTTGTAAGAATTTTATAATTTGAAATTTGTGTTGTTTAATAGAATCTATCGTTTGAAAATTGAACAAATCTGCCAACGACCAATGGTATAACCTTAGTATATTAAAAATACACTTAGTTTTTCAAAATTTTAATAATGCGTGTACCAGATAAAATAACAATCTTTCAAAATCAATTTATGTTTTTTTGTAATAAAGAGTGAATACGTCTAGAATTTGATTTAAAGGGGACTAATTTCCGGTATTCTCTAGTAATGCCCTCTTAACCTTACCCTTAGCCTTTTTTACAACCCATTTTCAGAACAAAAACTCTATCCGTAGCGCCGTAAAATGTTACGAGAGTAAAAATCATACATCGACTTTCAATAACGACGCCGAACGTAAAACTTACAAGCGTCTGTGATTTTTTTAAACTTTCTCTAGTTAGATCCGCTTGTGCCTTGAATTGCGACTAAGTACCATAATAACACGGTTTTATATCATATTCAATTAGCACGTAACCCTAAGCAACCAGCTTTTCCGTAAGGCGACATTTGGAAACATTTCACAGTAAGACAGATTTGACGTCCGCTATTGGAAAACAATACCATTTTATTGTTAGCCGATAATTTCATCTTGTTTTTATTGAAAACAGAAGAAACGAGGTGAGGATATGGTATTTTTAACGACGTTGTAAAAATGGGAATTTACCCGTATCGGGGCGATGAAATTTGAAACCAGTGTCGACTGCATTAAAGTACGTGATACGTTTGTTTCTGCGTTTCAATTGATCTGGCAAAATAATAAGAACTGACAAAAAAAATCAGTACCTAATTGGCTTTACAGACCACTCAAGTTGGTTGGTTCAACCTAGGTCACCTAGGTTCAACCGTTGTGTATCTCAACCGTTGTGTATCAACCATTGTGTATCAACCGTTGTGTATCAACCGTTGTGTATCAACCGTTGTTTATCAACCGTTGTGTATCAACCGTTGTGTATCAACCGTTGTGTATCAACCGTTGTGTATCAACCGTTGTGTATCAACCGTTGTGTATCAACCGTTGTGTATCAACCGTTGTGTATCAACCGTTGTGTATCAACCGTTGTGTATCAACCGTTGTGTATCAACCGTTGTGTATCAAATGTTGTGTATCAACCGTTGTGTATCAACCGTTGTGTATCATCCGTTGTGTATCAACCGTTGTGTATCAACCGTTGTGTATCAACCGTTGTGCATCAACCGTTGTGCATCAACCGTTGTGCATCAACCGTTGTGCATCAACCGTTGTGCATCAACCGTTGTGTGTCAACCGTTGTGTATCAACCGTTGTGTATCAACCGTTGTGTATCAACCGTTGTATATCAACCGTTGTGTATCAACCGTTGTGTATCAACCGTTGTGTATCAACCGTTGTGTATCGACCGTTGTGTATCAACCGTTGTGTATCAACCGTTTTGTATCAACCGTTGTGTATCAACCGTTGTGTATCAACCGTCGTGTATCAACCGTTGTGTATCAACCGTTTAGGATTAAGCATATCACACACAACACATCTCCACATAGTTCAACTTTACGTTAACTCAACCGGGTTTGAGCCAAACCAAATTGAGTCGTCTGTAAGGACCATTATACAAACCAAATCGTTTGCCATTTTTTTGTAAAAGGGTTTGAACCAGCAAATATTGTAACATAATAAAAATAAATTTCCTATTTGTGATTCCACGACCACTCAACATAGTGTAATTTCAACACCCCCTTTGAAAAGTCATTAAAATTGATGATTCTTTTTATTAAATAGCCCATAACTTAACCTAACGTAACCTATTTAATCAAGTTTTTTTTTAATTGTCGTTTTATCACTTTTATTTTTTTAATTTATTTAAGTTTATTATTCAGTTTTAATTTATTATTCAAGGAGGACTGTGAGGTAAGTTGATAACTTATGAAAGTAGTGGTGAAGTTGCACATTTTTGAATTGCCCGATCACCCCTATATGTACAACGTTGTTATAAATATATATATATTTATTTTTTATTAATGTCTATATAAAATACATTTTCAATGGGTTTCATTATTTAAAAGTATAAGTGGAGTATAATGGTTCTCACTAGGGATAGGTGTTATACCATGTTAGAAATGGAGCTCTTTTGCCTCAAGCACTCGTCGCAACAACATCTCCTACAAACGCTCTACCTGAGTCTCGGGCTTCTCTGAACTTGCTGACGCTCACCGAGCCTTTGAAGTCACTGCACCCACAACCCCTGGCCATCTTTCTCCGGGATCTCTAGCTCTCTATGCTCTGATGATGTGCACCTGTCAATTGATGACAACGTCGAGAGATGCGTGCCATGCAGAGACAGCACGCCCAAAAGATTGCAGAATCTGTTAGTGACCCTGGAGGCTTACGATACCAGTGACATCGGCGGAGATTGTCCCGGCCGTGGTGTCCGACAAACAGACACACGATGGCAAGCTGATCTACTCCTGAGTTTGCTGCAACCGCCTTAGCCGAAGCTGAAACTGGTACCGGATATTCAGCAAACTATGATTACGTGTTATTACATCTGATACACAATGGCCAGCCATCCTGCTCGCAGGTTTGCTGCGACCATCCCGGCTTTAAGATGCCGGTGCCGGATATTCAGTATCTCATTATCACACAAAGGCCAGCCAACCTGCTCACGAGTTTACTTTCGCCGACCCGGCTTTAGATGCTGGTGCCGGATATTCAGCAGCTCATGACCAAATGTTGAGTGAAAATTTCTATGACATAAATTGTATGTCTATGGTCCGATCCGAAAACAAGGACTCTCTGAAGTTATGTCAACCAGTGACCTCCTTATAATTTTTTTCTTAACAAATCATTGTTAACAAACATATATGCACCAAGCCGGAACTTCAACAGCTCTGTGTGCCGGCGCCTATTAATATGTACAGTTTTTGTGCAGGACTACAGGTCTCGTGCAAATATAATAAAACCAGAAACCATGATAACATGCAAACTAAAAACATAATAAAAATTGCCGCCGGATGGTGATTTACATCACTATAATAATGTATAGAAAATATATACACATACATATTATTATTAAATAATTTCACCTAAGTAGCGAAAGATAAGTACATAACATTATAAAAATATTTCGAATTTGCTAAATATGGAATCATTTTTCGTCTAGGAAAAACAAAAATGGTTCATATTTGTTTTATCTCCAGCTGTGAGACAGTTCTCGCAAGCTCTCTGAATCTGGAAAACGTGTACACATTCTGACATTTCTATTACAGACATGGTAGGAGGTCTAAACAAAGAAACAAATGTTTTTTATTATTATTGTGTCCACCTAAAACTATGTTAATAAAACGAACATTTCATTTTTCCTTGTAAAAATCTGTAATGGGTTTCTTGAGAGATGTCGCTAAATAAAAATATTAGATATTTACTCTATGAAGTCATTGATGAAAGTATAAAATGTTGATCGAGGTCGGTATGTAATATGGTATTGGCTGTTCAGTAGTTCAGGAAATAGTTTCGTCGGTTTTTTTGTAGAAAGTAAACTTGTATTTTAGCAACCCATTGACATTGATCTATAAACTTTTCCACCTCTTTTTTTCCTTATAGCCAAAGTCAGGAAATTGGTTTTATTTTCACTTTTTCTCCCAGTTCTCATCTGAGAAGCATGGAAGAGTCTCCTAAGCGTAGCAGCCGATGCATTTTGTTCAATTCTTATACACATAGCAGTGTGTAAGTATCTATTAATTTTTCAGAGATAATTTGCTATCTCAAAGCTCCAAAGCTCATAATGTAAATCATTTTTCTACCGAAAAATATATATGTTTGCCTAGAAAAACCATGCATAACAGCACCAAAAGTTATATCTTTCTTTTTTAGTAAACACCACACAAACATCCCAGCAGTTTTAAGCCAATGACATTCCCAAGTGCAATCTTGGTGTGTTGCGAGGATAAATGTAGTGGGAAGGGGGAGGACATCGTGGAAGGAAGGTTAGGATGTTCTGACTAGTCATATACATATTTCATTACATTTCAAGTCTAGATTTTATCCCGTGACCTCAGGATCAAAAGCGAGGATCACGCAAGTCGTCAAAAGCTGACCTACAGCGAAATAACTTCAATTATCTGTAAGCTATTGAATTACCTGAATAAGATAACCCTGATTCAAATGCAATTCCAGTGGATGTTTCCTTCTGTTAGTTCCTGAATGGAGAGGTTTGAATAAACACGCTAACGTTTCGGCGAATTGGTCTCTGTTTGTACACAAGATCCCCAAGGATGCTCGCATTGCACACGTGCACATCTAGTGTTTGCTGCGATCCTTGGACGGGAAGCCGCCAGGTTGTGGATTGGCCAGGCGAAGTACAGGTTCCGGTACACGTGGAGTCATCTGTTGCTACATCTAAATGGCGAACAAATCAGATAAGAAGACAATACCAAAAAAGAAATTATACAAATATCAAGAGTAATTTTTTAGGAGAAACACTAAATCTGTTTTTTTATGTATCTGACCAAATAAACAATAAATCTATTGTTAAAAACATTGAAATAACAAAAATAAGAAAATCTTCGTAAAGCCACAAGGGCGCTGTATAAGTGCATAGTGAGTGCCTAGGTGCTGGTAATAACATTAAACACAACAAAAGTAAACAACGAATTTTTTTTTAAAATCATGTCAAGCAACTTTACACCTCTGATATAAGGTATTTTGTCTATTTTGTCTTTTATTTTTTCACACCGCATTTTGAACCTGTGTATTCTAGATTAAAAGCCAAGAAACAGGTCAGATCTTACAGATCGTACAGACCCTACAGATCTTTCACGAAAGTTAACAGTGATTATTTTATCAAAGCACAAATTCTACACTGAAAAATAAATTCTACACTCTAAAGCTGATCTATTGCAGAGATCAATTTTATTGATGACTTTTGCCGCTATGGTGTAACAAACGTAGTGATGGATTTTCTGCCTACATTTTCATGAATAAGGCAATTAGTACATATTTGTGGTGCTCACAATTAGAGAATTATTGCTTTTTTGATTGTTTGGCTTTGTCGACCTTTTTAAGTTTATTTTGTTAATGTAATAAACATTTATTTTAAAATTATAGTTAACATATGAAGAGTCCATGGAAAGAATGATCAAAGTCACCCCCAAAGTGGTTTCGAGTAAATTCCGCCATTTAGTTTATTCATGTTAGACCTACCTGGCCTGAATCAGAAAAAGGCCACAAATGTTCATAGTTCCAAAAAAAATTATCTATAAATTTTCGGCGTACAAGTTAAAAACGATCAGAGTCACTATGACTTTGATCTTTCTTTAAAGTTTTTGGCGAAACAAGAAATGGAATTCTTTATTGGGGAACCCCTTATAGATTTGCATTTTCCAGTAAGACTTTGGAACATTAATGAAATTTATTTTTCAGACTAACTTGAGAAAATCTTAAATAACATAATTAAAAATATATGTTTTTTTTTAAAATGATATAACATACTGTTATAAATATATCAGCAGTAATTTTATATCACACAGCATTTGTGTATGTCGCTTATATAAACAATTATAAGGTTTCAAAGTTAAAAATTCTGTTTTCTTAAAATTCTTTTCAAGTGACTTTGATCATTCTTTCCGTGGACTCTTCATATGAAAGCAATATTGATTATTGAAAGAATATGAACCATCTTAAAATAATATGAAAATCGAAAGAGACATTAAAACGGTCAGGTTGTGACCACAGACATTCAACTGAGATTCGAACTCTAGATCTTTTCTCTTTGAAATATGGATTAATACACCTACTTTATAATGTTATGCATTGATTTTCTAGGCAAACATATATATTTTTCGATAGAAAAATCATTTCCATCACTACCTTTGGAGCTTTGAGATAGCAATTTAAAGGTTATTAATTTATTTTTATCCTAATGAAACGTTTAAATACCAAAACCTAAATTCGGGCAACTTTTTGAACATCTATTATGTTACTTAATATGTTGCTCTGTGGTAAAATTCGTTAACCAAATGAATTGCTTATTCAGAAGATAATATACTCTCTTCAATTATCTTACTCAACTCTCCTCATATCAAAATGCACCTGAACTAGCAAAGCAAATAACGTCCTGAGTACCAAATAATGGTAACATGAAACTTCCATAGTTGAACTATGAATTCGACGAAAACAAACTATTTCTTGTGTTCCCCAGTCCGAGGCTTGGATATAAATTCAATTCTGGTTTTATTTTCATTTTTTCCGTATTAATATTTTTATTAGATTTCTAACACTTCATTGCACTAATGTAATATAATACAATCTGTAATCCTAGATCATTTTTATGTTAATTTTTACTCTACTTTTTTGTTTTTATTTTGTCTTTTAATTTAATTGGTTTTATTATAGTATGTTGATTTAATTTGTTAATCTATTATTGTATTTATTTTATACATAGTTCAATTATCACTTGTGCTATGTTAAAGCCCTAAGGGCGAAAATAAATAGATAAAATAATTGCGTAATTTGATAAGATTTTAGATGAATTCTGGGAAAATAAACAAACCAAACATATTAAAATAATAATGTTCTCCTTTAAATACTTTTCACCGTGTAAATAATGAATATTATTATAATGTGAAACAAATTGATCAAAGATATTCACATTGCGTGAATTCATCGTTCATTGTCTTAACCTATCGATATGTAGATTTTTGGTTTAATTGATCTCGAAATAAAGTACGTACGACGTACAAACGTCTGTCGTATGTTATTGTTACAGAGAAGGCGTGAAGATGGTACCTACTCACGGTGACCCGACAGTTGTTGATCCGGCGACAGTTGACCGGCTAACAGTTGATCCGCCGGATAGTTGCTACCCCGGAAAGTTGATCCGTCTGCCAATTAATTGCTCAGAAGGTTGATTCCCTAAAGATTTTTTTCTGGTGTACGTCTAAGTGTTAGTGTAAGAATGCAGAGAGGATGTGCGGCCGTATAATTATGTCGATATACCTACGGCCGTAGCTATAACATAAGTCGATATTCTTATATCTGCAAGAATCTTGAGTGGAAACCCTCTAGACAAATATTTTTACTAACAATAATGCAAATAGAGTCCCCGAAGAAGTGTTAGTTTTGAAAAGGTGAACCTATTTCAGTCTCAGGTAATAAAATAATTGTACCTGCCTATTACAGATTAATTTGTTCAGCTGGTAAATCGGTCGAGAGTAGGAAAGTGGGGGAGTACCTTGCTATTAAGATCTAGTCACCAAACCCAGCTAAAACCAGTTCAAGCAATGTTTCAATTCTGAATGGTGGTCATAAACCGGTACAATACTGAGAGTATCTAAAGTATCTTCCACTCTGAAATAATAATTTAAATCAAAAGCTTCGATGGTAAAATTATTTGTCTATATTTCTGTATATACATGGTGGAGCAGAGCAACTACCTTATTTGAATTAGGCGCCCTGAAGTGATGGTTGCTGGGAGAAGGGTGGGGATAAACACATTATTTTCCTATGGGGAAAAATAAACCCGGACCTAAAAGTCTGGTGCGTTAAATTATTTTATAAATATATTGTTGTCAACCTATTTTCAAAAGCAAGAAAATATTATATTAAATGTGAATTTCAATTAAAGAACCTCCCTAAATATTTGGTTTTCAAGATTCCTAACACCTCTTCAAAATCCGCACTTAGCTCAGGAAGTTCCGCTCTTGCCTCGCAGCTAGAAAATTCGCATTTATATTTTTAACTTCTTTGGGATGAAGTTCCGTTCTCAGATGCAGGATTAGTTAAGTGCATGCTCCGTTAAAGGACGAAAAAATACACTTAATTTTATATAATAAGAAATCGTATTTCATTTATCTTCTTTGCATTTTACAAGCAGACACTCGGGTAAATTTATCCAAGGATAATGGTATAATCATAAGCCAGTCTCGTCTGTGGTGGATTTTAAGTTACTGGTGACGTTTGAATTCCAACGGTCATCCGTCGTAAAATAATACACAATATATTTTTTCTATACAATAACTTACCTAGTCAAAAGTACCTTTCTAATAAAACACGTACAATACTCGTTCTTCAACAATTGGTTTCGAAATATGTCCATAGTACTAATTAAAGAGTGTGTACAAATTTTATTTATTTTTATTAAAAAAACTTTTTTAATGTGAATACCGCAAAGGCGGCCTAAGTCTGGAGCGAATGAGACTCGGCATCCCCAAGTAGAGTATGTTGTGAAATAATACTATAGATGTAATAAGTTAGTAGGGAGGGGAAGGAGATGGTGAAGAGGAAGATGAGTAAGTAACGGGCAATTCAGATCAGGTCACCAAACACAGCTAAAGCATGTTTCAATGTATAATTTCTATATCTTAAGAATTTCAAAAAAATATAGTACTTTAGGATTCATAATATTATGTTTTATAGCTTATAAATGTGGAAATTCTAACTATGCAATTGTAAATGTTCTCCAAAATGCCCTGGAAAGAATCTTGTTGTTGTTGTTGAAGACTTGTTATCTCCCGAAAGAAACCATTCATCTGTTCTGTATGAAATTACTAATGTTATCCAAAATGACCCTGGTAATATAATTACATCTTGGCGATTCTTTCAAGGAAAAAGAAACAATCCCGTCACTACAAATGCAACTACTAATGTTCTCAAAATTTGTCTTGACAGAATCGCCATTCCTTTCCATTGTAAGAATATGTACTAAAACACAATTTGGCTGTCCTGAAACGGGAATCCTTCCCAGTTGGACAGACAAAGGATCATCTTCTATTGTATGTTTGTATTATATAAATAAATAAAATATAAATATAAATATAAATAAATTCTGAATGTTCGCCAGAGCGATGCTGGGAGTATTTATTACTCTCGAACGTGCCGCAAGTGAAATAACACAAATGAATCAAACTAAATTTATTTGCGGCCGTCGGGATTTGAACCCGCGATCTTCGAATTGCTAGTCAGGACCCTTATCCCTCGATCATGGATGCCTTCTGTCAATTATAATTGTAAAGGCTCAAGAGTGAATTTTCCGATTACTGAAGAAGTTTCTAATTTACGCGTGACATTTATAGGATTTTTTCGAGGTTTTCACAAAATGCATTCTCTTTGAATTATTATTATGAGTCAACTGCTTTAAAAAAAAAAAATTCTTTTTATTTTACACTTCATTTACATAAAGTATAATAAAATTAAATAATATGTTACGTAACTTTCAAAAACACTCGTATCATATTGAACTCTAAGCATAATCAAAATGCCTACAGCTTTCCAGGAATAATTTACTTATTGTTAAAATAATTCATATTCTACGCTTGCGTAGATGGCGCGCGTATAGTATTTTTATTTATAAACGCTTTTTACAAAAATATTAAGAATTTTTTTTGTTCGCGTTAAATAAAGAAACTGTTTCTCCTTGCGTGTCCTTTCCCATTCGTCCCCGTTCCCCTTCCGCCTCCTCTTCCCCTCCCGCGTCTCCTTCCCCTCTCGAGTTCTACTTTCACCTTCCCCCTCCCCTCTCCCGCTGTCCCCCTTCTCGCGGCCACCCTCACGCATTCCCCTTCCACCTTTTCCGCATCCTCCCTCCCAGATTCCCCTCCCCCTCACGCCTTTTTCCCTGCCGCTAAACTCCATTAAATACTTCCATTTTTCAAACAATTCGTGTTTGAACTATTTCAAAATTTTTATGCAAATTTCATAAGCCAGTGCTCGTTATACTGCAATTCGGGACGGAGACAAATCCAAAAAATCAAAGATCATAAATATCGGTCCAGCCATTCTTGAGTTAATGATGTAACTAACCCGACTTTGTTTTATATATTAAGATTTATTACACATGGAGCAACTGTGAATGTGTATTATTTGTATATTTATTGGTAAAAAAAACATATATAAAATGATTTTTAAAAAAAGCCTAAATGGTAACTTTATATTATATAAAAGCAAAAAAAATAAATCATTTTCGACCGAAACTCGAAGCCTACAATGTTTTTAGCGTTTTCGTAAAAACAACTCATGCTGCAATACGAACAAAATACATTACACATATTTCGCCCCCCAAGATATTTTCATCTCGTGAACTTTCCGGTGCGTATCGCTACACAAAATAAAGGAAAATCATTTCTTTATATGCCACATCCCCGGTAAAGTAAATACCTCAGCCAAAAAACTCGTCAAAATGTAGTTATAAAGAGGAGGCACGAACCGACATCTCTCGAGAGTCGAACTGCGTGAGAGCTTACCCTAATACACTTGGCACGACCCGAAATATAAGAAACTCCGAAACACACTATACTTTTTATATCGCAGGTGATTTAAACTTTGAAGTTTGGAGGCTTTCACTGAATTTGCTGACACTGGGCTGTGTTTTGGGGGGAGCTATTATGTAATCATTCTTGTCTGATCCTTTATTCCAGGTGTCGTAATTTGTTCAAATATCCACCACGGACAACGAATTTTGTGAGCAAAACCCATGCAATTTGATTAGTACCCCTAAAATATACATTGCTTCAATTTATTATTGATCTGCGTTTCTTGTTTTCTATATAAAACCTTATATTTTATTCAAATTTTTTTACATTTTGTAATTATAATTTTCTTTTCGCGGAATGAACGTTTTAGAAAAATTTCGGTATAATAATTCTTGTAATGTCTTTGCCTTTTTTTAATTGCTTTTACGTTTGAGATTTTATTTTGATATTTGATGGCAAAATTAAAGTCAACCGACCAGGAGAAAATATACTGGACATTGTCGACCTTGTGCTTATTATACTCTTACATACTTATAATGTTGTCTCAAACAAGACCTTAGTTCGAGAAAGTTTGCTACCAAATTATTAAATTTACTTGAAATTCTAAAGACTTCTATGTAAGCAAAAATAAATATCTCGATACACAAAGGTTGATATCAATAATGATAGAGCCTAGAGCTTAACCTTCATAAAACGACTGTTTGCTTCTCAGCAAAAAAAAAACATAAAAAGGAATTCCGCCTTTATCAGAAGTTCAAATATTTGTCAAAACTCCTTCTGGAGCTCTATATATATTTAGTTTACGGTTCCAATTATTGTAAAGTTCATCCATTGAACAGAGTGAAAAGTTTGAGTCCTTTTTATGACTTATACAATCGGGTAAACTTCCCTCTTCGGGACGGCGGAACCAGAAATAAAATATGATTATGTTTTCGAAGTTTCCGTTTTTTTCCCGACGTTTTCGTGTTTTCAATGTCCTTAATGGTTGGTCCCTTTCGACCTTACCGAGTCGCAGATAATATTTTTACATTAATGCAAATTCTATTAAAAAGTTTATAAAACTCAATTACTCCGGCCGGATCTAGCGAAGAAGTATAAATACAGACATCCACTTTTATCAATGTCCGAAGTAACGAACTTTACTTAGAATCCCTTGTTGTCAAGTTCCGGAAGAAATATTTAGATAATAAATAAATGTAAGTCAAAAAATTTATTTTTTTATTTAGTCTGTCAGTTGGAAGGAGTGGGATGTCCATTTACTCAAGTCAGAGTTACAGTTATTTGTGAATTTTTTTTTAAAATTATTTTTTCAAAAGATTATCTCTTTTATATTGTTTAATACAAAACGTACTTTTGGATTTGAGGCCAAATTACCCAACCAAACTGAAAAATAATTTTTGTAATAAAAAGGTAGGTCAAATATCTAGCTCGCACAGGAGCTACTATTTTTTTTTTGCTTTTAAATGATGACGTTTAGGTAAATAAAGAAAACAGTTTTGGTTCATTTTGGAAGCAACTTTGGAGATATTTATAATTATTAAATAATGAAAAATAAAATTTACGAAAAGTAAAAAATGCGTTCTTTGGGTAGTAATTTTTAATATATAAATGACAAGTTTTTGTTCCGATGTAAATAGGTAATTTGTAATTTAAATTGACACCCTTTGAAAATTGTTTTTACAAAAAAATTATGTTTCATTATATTCCGTAAAAGAATATAATAAAATTATTTTTCTAATTGTTTACATTTAGATTTGTTGTCCAAGTTGCCTCTAAAATCATAGTTCATTAAAATCTTTAATTGCGAAACTTTATCCTTATATGTAAAAATCTCGCGTCAAAATTTCCGTCCAAGGTAAACTCCAAAAATCCTTTTTTTAAATATGTTTAATCACTTTTTTAATTATACAATATTACTTAAATCTTACTAAACTGATCAATCAGTAGTTTGATTGTAAGAATTTAACCGATTTTGATGAAATTTGGCTTACTGCGTGTAATCTGGTCCAACTTAAAAGATAGTTTTTATGTATTATTGACCTCAATATTTATTATTGCGAATTAAATGTTCATATACTGACCACCACAACACGGGCATGTGCCTAGCGTGGTGGTCGTAAAATTCTGAAAACATGTAACTAGAAGTTTAATGAATAACGAAAAATTTAAAAAAATATATAGATTATTGATAGTTTTTTTTTTTATATTATTGACCTTAGTATTCATTATTGCGAATTAAATGTTCATAAAATGTTTGTTATCAGCTAGTATTTTATATTAAATTAAAACAAATAACTTTGTTTAAACCACTAATATAATCACAATTTCAAAAACATGTTTCAAAACCGATGGTTTCTTCGTCAGGGTAGTCTATACTTGTTTGTTTATTTTGCTAATGTCATTACTACCCTGACGAAGAAACCATCGGTTTTGAAACACGTAGGTAATTGTGATTATATTAGTGGTTTAAACAAAGTTATTTGTTTTAATTTAATTAAAAATGACGCCACAAAGTGATTTTGCGAAGTTTGAAGAAATAGTATTTTATAATTTAAAGCAAAAACAAATAAATTACCTCCTCTCCGAGCTAGATATTTGACTTACCTTTTGATTATAAAAATATTTTTTTAGTTTAATTGGGTATTTTGGCCTCAAATCCAAAACTACGTTTAGTATGAAACAGCCGTTTCTCTTAACTGCTTCATCAAGTTCACTCCATGTTGTGTCCTTTTATTTTCTTCATGATAATCATGATTTACTTAACCTTCCGTATAATCACGCCGCCATAGGTGGAAACAAAGTGTCCTTCTTAAGAGTCTCAGAGAAAATACTCTGTTTTACTTATAACGGCAGAATAACACTTTATCCAAAGGTTCTCCTGGTGAAGTGTTCAGAAAACACCACTACTAACCTATTAACATACAGATACTGATTATCAATATGTTTTTATATTTTTTGAAGTTATTATCTATGTTAATTGTAATCATCTCTAAAATGTATGAACGAGAATAGATATTAATAAACGGATGATATTTTTTTATTTTCTTAACTTAAAACCACGCAATACAGTTTATTTTTTTGTAATACAGCGTGGTACATATTAACATTGTCTTATTATGTTATTCTTATCTTTGTGATATATGTATATATATATATGTAATCAGTTTGGTACATTTTACAAAAGAATGATACATATATAAACTTGTACTTTACGTGGAAAAGTCGTGCCTCTGAGGAGTCTGTTCTTTTGTGAGCTTTTCAAAGATGTTTTCCAAGGGCAGATAATTTTTCGTGAAATTCTGACAAGATTCGTTAAATCGGATATATTAAAAATCCAATCTTCTCCACGCGTGTTATCGATTTCAGATCAGCATACGCTCCCGTGGATGCTGTTAAATCATCTGATAGGAATTTTACAATATACCGCTCTCGCACTCAATATTCTTCAAGACTTACACTCTGATGAATTTTTCTCCAAGAGATTTCTCGCTCGATTACCTTCTATATATTTTTCGATCTTTCGATTAAGACCGAAAACTGGGTTTAATTTTTCAAGGCGTCCCGCTAGCTGGAAATAATTGATAGATGGAAACAAATTCCTTAGAGTGATACCCAGCTCCAAGACTCTTTGTTCAATTGGAATGTTTTTCTAGATCGAGGAAATTGTATTTAACTCAAATTTATTCCAAATTCCCTGAGACAAAATCAGCCATCTAAGTCTTGGAACTATTTATCAAATTTTAGTTAAAGTTGAAAATCAATTTCTGTAAAAGTGCTTCTAAAGTTCTGTTATTATTTCAAGATCAGCCAGTTGCTTCACAGTAACTACTTGGATAGTAGCAGAATTTGGATAGCATTCTTACAGAACTAAATATTTTCTTTGAAATTCGTTGAATTGTTCTAATTCTGTGAATCAACACTTACATAAATAAAACGGACAATTTAAATATCTCTCTAAAAAACCCTCGAGCAGTGAATTCTGGCGTTATGAAAATTTTACATAATTCTGTTGTTACTTTTAAGCCAACGCAACTATTATCAGCTCGCACAGCTATCCAATATCAGCTAAGAACCTTTAAAATATGTATTCTATTTTTATTTTTTTTTTTTTTTTAATCTATATCATAAGGTTTACATTTTTTTATTGGCCTTGCCTGTCTCACTAGGAAATCCTGTCTCGAGACAGACTAGTTTACAAATATTTTTTAATTATTAAATAAAGTACATTTTTCCATAAAGCAAAAATATTTGACAAAATTTTCAGGTATCAGGTTTCAGGTATCAGGTATCAGTGGTAACAATAATGAGATATACAATTATATTTGGGAGAGGTGACTAATTATTGCACGACCTTTTTCGATGATCCATTGTTTGATCGGGATTTTGTATTTGTTATTGTTATCAAGTTTAATATGTGTACAGTTTGCAATGCATTAAGAAGGCTAAACAGTTGTCAAGCATTATACTAATTACACAGCTAAACTTGTTTATAAATAAACAGTTATTTTATGCACTGAATAAAAATATTATTGAATATATACAAGAAAAACTTAAAACCTTATAATATGCATTAAACTTTAAGCCGTCGTGCCTCGCTAAAATAATTGTAATGTCACCAAATTTAATATACCGGTTTAAACGAATTTCAAAATAAATTGCTGTTTCTGAAAGCAGATGAAAAATTTACATGCATTTTAAAATATAAAATTTTTGAATGCATTCAAAGATTTATCGTGTAAAAATTAATTACCACTTTACGCAAAACTAAAAAACCCATATAAAGAGATAAAGGTTTAATAAAATATAGTTATTGTCACTTTATTTTTTTTTCGTTTTATATAAAACGCTTTTTACCCGAAAAATTTCTCTAAGTTTTCGAGAGCGTCTATTGTAAACTTTCAAATGCAAATACAAATCGTGGTGTTCTCTATTTTTAACACTCTTTAAATCACATTTCTCACCGTATTACTAGATGAGATAGCATGACTTTTATGAGTTCGTGTGAGGCTAGGGGAATTCTCCAAAAAAAACTCCTCTTTTAATTTTTTTAAATCCTTCCTCTGTCGTTATAGGCGGAAAATGTTTGATTTTACAAAGATGAAGAGTTTAGCTAGTAGAGAAATTAAACCCTGTATGAGAATCCAACTGTCTACTCAGCTACCCACCCATAAATTCGGTTAAACAGGTTTAGATATCTAATCGTAGTCTATATGTTTAAATAGGTATCGATCAATTGACCATAAGTTACTTGCTCTTATTTGCAAAGAAATAAATAATTTTCCTTCTTTACTAAGTTTTCAGGTAAGGAATTTCCATCCATTTATTTTTGTACTTATTTAAATGGTGTAACTCCCGAACCACCCTGCCACCTTTTGTTAAGAGCCGGTAGCCTAAATAATGACGCTCGCATCGGAATTCGGAAAATTGTTTTCAGCGCGATAAGAAAATAGTACACGGAGACTCATAAATAACTTTAAAACTCCTGCCCAAAAGCGTTTTCACTCTTTGCGTCCACACTTTTGATCAAAACAATAATTTATTTCACAATGCTGACTTGATAATATTGATCTATGAAATATGAAAAGGTATATACCGTAGAAATCTGAAATACGGATTTTGAAAGGAAGATATTTCATCGCATGCAAAATGCTGAAGCACATGATATCAGAAGATTTATATTTGCTTTTTGCTGGCAATTTAGTAAAGTACTATTTTGTATGTATTTATACAAGCCCAAATGGACTTTCACATAATATATTATTCATCATCTTCACGGCACTAAATCCCAGGGTGAAATTTGGCTTTTTTCTCAAATATTCTCCACTGACTGCTGTCCCCGAGATTCCTGCTTCAGTCCTCTCCCACACAGTCCATACATTCCATACACTAGATCTCTTCCCCTGGATTACCCACTTGGCCACAGTTTTTGGCGTCCTATCACCTGGCTTCACAAAGTCTCTGAAATCCCCCTATAAAAAAAAAACATTTTAAGTCATGCGGGAACTCCCACCCACAACAACGTTTCTATAAACTGCCTCGCCCGCTACCACAAAAAACCAAAACAAAACCACCGTAAATGTAACCTCCCCATATTGCAGCCATGTCTTCTTGCAAATAATTTTTAACAAACTCAAAAATAACTCATTATTTTCTACAATCAACTCATGATGAAAGAGAAAGCGACCTTTTTGGCCCGAAGCTCTGTATGCTAGTATATCATCTGTAAAAGTCATATCATCTGACATTATTTTTACATGTTCAGCGTTCAGGCCATCGCAGTATTCGGATAAATTACCAAAAGAGACATCAGTTTTAGTCCAGTCAATTTAGCAAAATTTGTCGCAAAAGTTGTCGTTTTGAATTTTTAATATATCGTTTGGGTTGCATAGTGATGATAAAACCAAGTATTCGACCGTGGCAAATGCACGCGCCTACCGTTTCCCGTCAAAAACTGAAAAATTAGGAAATCGTTTTTTTTGTCGTATATTTAAAAAAATAAACGTCTTTCAAAAAAAACAATGCTGACTTGATAATATTGATCTATGAAATATGAAAAGGTATATACCGTAGAAATCTGAAATACGGATTTTGAAAGGAAGATATTTCATCGCATGCAAAATGCTGAAGCACATGATATCAGAAGATTTATGTTTGCTTTTTGCTGGCAATTTAGTAAAGTACTATTTTGTATGTATTTATACAAGCCCAAATGGACTTTCACATAATATATTATTCATCATCTTCACGGCACTAAATCCCAGGGTGAAATTTGGCTTTTTTCTCAAATATTCTCCACTGACTGCTGTCCCCGAGATTCCTGCTTCAGTCCTCTCCCACACAGTCCATACATTCCATACACTAGATCTCTTCCCCTGGATTACCCACTTGGCCACAGTTTTTGGCGTCCTATCACCTGGCTTCACAAAGTCTCTGAAATCCCCCTATAAAAAAAAAACATTTTAAGTCATGCGGGAACTCCCACCCACAACAACGTTTCTATAAACTGCCTCGCCCGCTACCACAAAAAACCAAAACAAAACCACCGTAAATGTAACCTCCCCATATTGCAGCCATGTCTTCTTGCAAATAATTTTTAACAAACTCAAAAATAACTCATTATTTTCTACAATCAACTCATGATGAAAGAGAAAGCGACCTTTTTGGCCCGAAGCTCTGTATGCTAGTATATCATCTGTAAAAGTCATATCATCTGACATTATTTTTACATGTTCAGCGTTCAGGCCATCGCAGTATTCGGATAAATTACCAAAAGAGACATCAGTTTTAGTCCAGTCAATTTAGCAAAATTTGTCGCAAAAGTTGTCGTTTTGAATTTTTAATATATCGTTTGGGTTGCATAGTGATGATAAAACCAAGTATTCGACCGTGGCAAATGCACGCGCCTACCGTTTCCCGTCAAAAACTGAAAAATTAGGAAATCGTTTTTTTTGTCTTATATTTAAAAAAATAAACGTCTTTCAAAAAAAACCGATCGAACCTCTTTGAAAGAAGAGTGAATTTGCTATAGTTTGAGTTCAATATGAGCTTTATAAATATGACGGTTCACGAGACATAATTTTTTAAAAAACAGCTATTTGCTTAAAAAAAACGAAAACATTATCAAAGCACACGAATTATGTTAAAAATCTTCTAAATTATGGGGTGTACGGAAAAAATATAATTATAAAATATAATATATAAAGTACATTAAATTTGAGCTTTCGATTACCTATCTTTGTGAAAAGATTCCTGAGACACGTAAAATGTATTAACCATGAGTAAGGCGGGTATATCAGCAAATTTTATTTTTTAGTGATATAACTTTCTAACTTTAATAAAATTACATAGCAAAATCGCATTTGGGTTGCCATAGTGACGAAAAAAACAAACTTCCACCCTCGCCCCGCGCCACCCCTCTAAAACAGCAAAATGTAGACGGGTGTTTTTATTTTTGCTGTATTTTTTTAACATAGGGTGAACGTAAAAAGAAATAAGATTATATTAATTATTACAAGACGGCCTATATTTTATAATAAAACACAAACAAATAATTTAGTACTAGATATTAACTATTAGAAAAATTATTCAGTTTGATCAAGAATTTTGCCCTCAAATGTAAATTTAAGTTTTGTATAAAAAGGCCACGCAGTCGTTCCTCTAAAATACTTTTATTAAAATTCTTTATTTAATCAATACACGAGTCGAAGTGTCTTACCTAAATTGACGACAATAGTTTTCTTTCAAATCAGAATAGATTACACTTCCAACACGTTTAGCGTCAAACATTAAATATTTTGGTATCAGCATCAAATCATAAGCTTCGTACAAAAATAGGAAAGCCCGAATACATTATAAAAGTCGCAATTGTTTTCGTACACTTTATTTTGCCCTTTTAACTAACATTCGGGTGTACAAAGATATCTAAAATAGTTTTTATTTTTCTGTTCAGTATGTATATATATATATTTTTTTTTTTATGTTTTAATTTACTATTATCAATTTTTTTTGCTTGTACTCTCAGAGTACTCAAAACTGCTTAATTATTTGCTTGCCAGTTGGACATAGCTTAAGTATTGTTTTCGGTCCTTCTCACAGTGGTTTCACCAGTATGGGAGAGTTGGAAACAAATCGAAATTTCAGATTGCAGGGACAACTAAATTTTGTTACTTTATCTTGACGTCACATATGTAATGGTTCTAAGACCTTTTGACCCTTCTTACTTAAATCAACCCTACTTAAGGGTGATCATTTTTTTTTTTTCGTATAACTTTAAGTTTTGAAAACCTTAAGTTACTGCTGGAGCTGCCAGTACGTAGGCAAGTACGTACTGATAAATTGTTGTTTAATTACTTTTGAATTAACTAGACACGTTGTGATTATTTTTGATTCGCCTTTATAGCGCTAATTCAGGTAGATTAAACGGATTTGTGGTAACTTTTGGTTCTTAGCTGTGGTGTGTTGCAATTTGTCAGATTTTCAACAATGACGATATTCTATCTAACTGGCTAATCATTTAACTTCCCAGTATATCTTACTATTTACTGATCTAATACCCTTCCCCATGCTATTGACGAATAGTCTAATTACGATATACCTAACTCTCTGTGCCGTTCTACCTAAACTCGGAGTTATAAACCCTTTTGTTAGAGTATATCAAAACATCATTCATACAATAATTCAATTAGATATTCTATGTTCCTATTGGCTGTTAGTTGTATGCAATCTACTTACAGGTAGGTATAATGGGTAGGAATAGGGACAAACATGTGCTTGCTACGATTGGTCTCCTCCAATTCCCAATTAGCTCGATGAAGGAAAACCTGTCGAGCTAACCCCAATCCCAACGCCTCCAGGAAGATTTATTTGTTGCCTCGCAACTGATGAAAATTGACATGTTTCGTCCCTGTCGGGAGGGGAATGTGTGTGATTTTTGTAGTTGATGATATATGTTGTAATCTCCATAGTACAATGCGGCAATGGGAGAATATCTCTACCAAATCTTCGCAAGGTAAGATGGTATGATGATTAAGATGATAGGTTGAAGATTCATGATGAAAGGTCATTCCATGTCGCTAGACATAAAAATGACGCTCCGTTCCGCCGAGTGTGATTGAAGTATGTCTAAGAGCTCTCAGAAAGTGCTCAGATGACTTCCGGTTCAGGTCGTGCCCTTCGGCCCGAGCCTGATGATGATGATGATGATGATATGTTGATGATGGCCAGCATGCTGAAGGTTAAGGGTCCGCCCAGCTAACCGCAGCCATGAACATTATACCGAAGTGAATACTTGCGGATAAGTCAGGGGTCGGGAATCCCCGCGTGCATCCCACTGGTTTCGAAGAAGTAAAATTAGTAGGCTCAGGAGCCGAATTCTTCGCCGCCTCCTCAGCATCCTTTACAGCAAACTGTCAGCTCCCAGACTTTCGTCAATCACACCTGCCAAATCCGTTAAGTAAAAGGGTACGTACTGTAGAGTGCATGTTAAGTATATCCAAATGTGTACGCCACTAATTTATGTCGGTAGTTAATTTGAGTGAAGACTGGGCCCTGCACGACTCAAGCAAGCGCGACGAGAACAGTGCTCCTTGTGTAAATTCGCGGGCCTGAGCCTTACAGCACCCGCCTTCATCTCGCGTCAACAACCTCACACTGTCAATCCAGAATGTAATCCTGGTTCCCGGGTCAAGAACTCGCGAGCTGAACCTTCCAAGTCGTGAATTTGGTCAGCTCCGCCCCACGAACTTCGACACCTTCGTTCAGAACTCATTCCCGACTATAGTGTTTCTCAAGAACAGCGAAAGCCCGTCGGAAATCATCGAAACAATACAAGCCATTGTTCCCTTCGTCCAAACGAATACAAGGGTCATCTCTCACGTGTCAACATAAGATAACGGAGCCCATCACGATCTTGTCCCCTTCGTCTGGAGACTAGCGGAAATAGAAAAGCTGTCAATGACCTCAGACTCCTATTACAGATGTTCTGCTTGTCTGCTCTCTCACCGCTAATGCTGTCGAAACGGAAGCCGTACCAGTGACATAGTGGGATCAAGTCCTTTGTTCTCCGGACAATGTCGAGTGCCTGGGTTAGGTGAGACTCGTGGTCAATCACCGACACAGCTGATACAGGGCCCTTTCTAGGTTCAGGGTTCAAGTCCATCCGCGCAAGGTCACCGATATTCAGAATCGAGTCAATGATCCGTTTCCTTCGTTTCCGCCGATCAAGAGATAGGGAAGCTCGCGTGAGTTTCGTCCATTTCGCCTAATGAGCGACTTACGTGGAGACAACCCATATCGCCGGATAGGGAAGCCCAGCGAAGTTATTCTCTCGACAATCACCTGACACTGCTGGTTTTTTTTGAAGTAAAGTTTGTTTAGACGGTATTCAAATAAGTCGAATATCAATGCAAAACCGACGCTCGCTGCGTAAAACATAATAACTTAAGAAAATATAAGTAGCTCTTTTTAATAATACTGTGGGGAAAATATTTATTACCGTATAACCCCTCGTGTGCCCCCTTTGTCTAACGTACCGATATTGAATGAAATGTTATGAATCTAACGTCAACGGTAGAGATGTAAAACGAGAAGATAATGTCCCTAACTTAGATTGCGCTGGCAAGAAGGGAAATTTGTTCTTTCAAAATTGTTCCACTGTGATTATACTTGAACACTATACCGCGTAGTAAAGGTCTTTTATATTTATGTGCGGGAATATATATATATAAATATTTGGGATAATTATCATTCACATGCAACTGTAATTATGTTTAAATTAATACATTGAAGAAGCAGATAACAATAATAGTCTAATTTTTTCTTAAATATGAAAAGGAACAAGACACAGAAAATAATAAAAGATAACGGTCGCAACCGGGACTCGAACCCAGAACCTTACGTCTCACTGAAATAATATACAATCAATTGTTCAATTTGAATGTGAAAATCTAAATCTTTGCAAAGTTACAATTATTTTATAAATATAATTTGGGATAACTAAATATTGCTTATCGCCTCCTCAATAGGTCAACTTACGAAGAAAATAGTTTGCTTCAAGATGCACAAAATCCATTTCAATTTTCAAATTCCAAGGCCCAAATTGCAAGGTGTTGATTAATAATTGAATGATTTTCTTATTAGAGAGCATCCACTTACCCAACCATCTCAGTGTTATCCGGTCACATTTTCACATTCACAACCAGTATATATTTCATGCAGTTTGGTGCATGCTTCTAAATAACTATCTGTGTTAGTAATTAAAATGCACTTCGCTATTTTTAACTTATTACTAAGCGACCTTCCCGTCTCCCATCGAAAACCGACTATCCGTGTTCGTAATTAAAATGCACTTCGCTAATTAACTTATTTGCGCGACCTTCCCGTCCTCCCCCCTGAAATCGACTGCCCGTGTTCGTAATTAAAAATGCACTTCGCTATTTAAATTATTTGCGCGACCTTCCCGTCTTCCCCCCTGAAATCGACTATCCGTGTTCGTAATTAAAAATGCACTTCGCTATTTAAAATTATTTCTAAGCGACCTTCTCGTCCTCTCCCCTGAAATCGACTATCCGTGTTCGTAATTAAATTTCACTTCCCTAATTAACTTATTTGCGCGACCTTCCCGTCCTCCCCCCTGAAATCGACTATCCGTGTTCGTAATTAAAAATGCACTTCGCTATTTAAAATTATTTCTAAGCGACCTTCTCGTCCTCTCCCCTGAAATCGACTATCCGTGTTCGTAATTAAATTTCACTTCCCTAATTAACTTATTTGCGCGACCTTCCCGTCTTCCCTCGAAAATCGACCGTTTTCTATCACTCCCCGAACCGACCGTCCGTCTTCGTAATTAAAAATGCCCTTCGCTATTTAAAATTATTTCTAAGCGACCTTCTCGTCCTCTCCCCTGAAATCGACTATCCGTGTTCGTAATTAAAATTTCACTTCCCTAATTAACTTATTTGCGCGACCTTCCCGTCTTCCCTCGAAAATCGACCGTTTTCTATCACTCCCCGAACCGACTGTCCGTCTTCGTAATTAAAAATGCCCTTCGCTATTTAAAATTATTTCTAAGCGACCTTCTCGTCCTCCCCCCTGAAATCGACTGCCCGTGTTCATATTTGAAAACGACCCTCTCTGTTAAGCATTCAAGGCCGGGCCCGTATCAGGGATGCTTCGCCCGCACAAATTAGCGCACCTTCTTATTAAAGTGCCTTTATTGGAAATAGACCTACAATGCAAGTATGTTCCCTGCACCCATTTATGTACAATAAGAGTCCAAACATAATATATAAATAAAATCTCGCGCCACGATGTTTGTTCATGATAGCCTCCGAAACCCTCAACCGATTCTGATGAAATTTAGCACACTATCCGTAATTTTTCCCAACCTAAGGTAGGATAGTTTTTATCTCGAATATTGACCTCAATATTTATTATAGTGAATTAATTGTTCATTATTGTTTGATGGCGGAGTGAATCAACCACTCAGTAGATAGCACTACGTTTAATAGTAAATAACAAGTTACTTACTTTTATCATTTTTATTTACGATACGTCCCTAAATACGCCTATAACTTTCGTTTCAATAACTGCTAACCTGTGTCTACCAGTCCGAGTCTGTACCAACCATGTCTTCTGTACTCAGAACTACGTCATAAAAAACCCAAAAGCTTATGAATTATTTCTTGCCACACATGTAGTCTCGCCTTTAAATGTTCGTTCATTGGATGTTAAAATAACATCCTGTTGTTTTTTTCTAACTGCGTCAAAATCGAGGTCCAGGAATGTCACTTAGTGCAAACGCCTTAGTGACAATTTTGACCATTAATAAATCGATTCTGTCAACCTTTGTGCCTCATGTTAGTCTTAAAACTAAATTTAGGACCCATTAATTATTTCATGAGTAGGTTTCGCCCGTATTTTTTTTGTTTGCTGTCGTCATAAATTTTGCTTCAACTGACTTTTCTGGAATGTTAATTGTCCCAACGTCTGAGAAGAACTCTACCCCAGTTCCATATGTGCTTTCCTTTTTTAGGTATACTGAAAATACTAATTCTTTGGCTGAAAGGCGAGATCATCACAGACTCCCTTCTGAAAGAAATAATAGTGGTATGTAGATTATAATAATCCACTGCCATCTATTTTTGTTTCAACCTTCGTAGCAGCAGATAACTCGTTTGATTTCGCCTTGGTTTGAATTAATTTGAAATTTATTTTTCTCCCTTTTTCTAATCCGCCCCTTGTCCTACAACCGTTCCTTACAATAGCCTACTTATGCACTTCCGAGATCCTCAACGCGTATTCGTAAACACTGCACTGTTCCACCATTTTTTTAAATTTTTTTTTTTTTTTATAAGGGTAATTTCACTTTTATTTAAAATAATAACCTTTCCTTGACAGCGCCCAATCTTTGTAAAATATCGCTTTTAATAGGTTACCGCGTTTTTTTTTCTCATTTAGTACTTTTAATTGAAGGTAAACAAAATAACAAAATAAGTTATTTATGGTTTATTGGATACGCCCCAGCCCGCGTTATCCGATGACTCCCTTCCTGTGCGACCAGAGTCCCTCGTACAATATTTTATCAAAGATGTGCACCATCTCGCGAAAATTTTAATTGTACATCGGTCGCTGTACTCGTGTGCCCCCCCGGGGTTTATTTAATTTATGTGAGTTATGCATATTTTTTTTTTTCATAATAATTTTATTCCACGCGTAACGCTAACGACCGATGTACAAGTTGGCAACTTAACATTATTAAAATTAACTACCTAACCTATTGGAACTGGCTTATTTATTTTCTCGTGACCCACTACGATGAGGCTCGCCAAAGTATAGAATACACAAATCACATACAGGCTAACGTTGGGGTATACTCAACACGTGTAAAATATTTAACTTCAGTTTTACTACCGACAAGGACTACCCCAACTAAAATCCCCATCCCATAAAATGGTCATTCCCCCGCTTATGTATCGCCTTTGTTTGTATAATACCTCGCAAGGTGGATAACACTATAGTTACCCCTAATCTTCCTAGTCTTTGGATCCACCAGCGTGTAGGTGTTGCTAAATGGTACTGCCCCGATAACGAATGGCCCCTCAAATAATAATGAAAATTTCTTTGTCTGTTTCTTTAGTAAATCCGACTGTGCAAATCGCCTCAATTTTACTAATGTGCCAATCTCATATACGGCTAACCTTTTTTTCATATTAAAGTAATGTTGTCTTCTCGCCGCACTAATCTTCAAATTTTCACGTGCCTTTGTCCTAACATCTTCAATATTTACGCTAGGTATTGTATCCTTACCCAAATATTTGTCTAGATTATATTTAGGCCCCTCCCCAAACACCACTTCATTTGGAGAGAAACCCGTGCTACAATGAACGCTGTTATTGTATGTTTCCATTATATTAGGTACCAACGTCGACCACCTAGTGTGTTTGTCATGACAATAGACCCTAAAGAGCCGCCCCAGTTCTTTGTTTACCCGCTCAGTTATATTGGGCCCCGGATTGTGCACGGAAGAATGCAATATTTGAATACCCCACCTCCCTAGGCTTAGCTTCCATTTTTTTGTCTTAACATTATTCTTAGAGCTACGCTGCCTCCCGCCCCTGGCGCCCCGCTTCCTCCTTGTAGAGTCGATGTCCTCAGGGCAGCGGGTTCGACTCGATGGCGTTTCCCGCGTGCTCAACCTCATCCGACACCTGGTCCACGTTGGTAGGCTCGTTCATCCTCCCGTTGGTGTTGGATCTAATAGGCCTGCGGCACGAACGCTCCCTCACGAATGCGTTAACCTGGCCCCTCAGATGGCGCCGCTTTGACAGATGACCTTCCTCCCTCCTGCCTCTCTCCGTCTCGCGCTGGTCTCCCCTCCTCTCTCCCTTCTGCTGGACGTGGTGCTGGGTTGGCGGACTAACCATGTTATCCATTCTCCTGAGAAATTCTGCTGCCTCCAGTTCATTTCCCTGGTCTCGCGAGAACCATAGCGCCTGCGTCTCCTTCGGGTAGTGCCTCATGATCTCGTTTATTGGTCCGGCCGGTGAGCTGGTTATGTTCAAAGCCTTTGCCAGCTCCCAATACTCGGCAAAATGCGTGAGCATTGATTTCTCCCCGTTCGGGTTCCAAGCCGCATCAGACAGCTTCCTCCTTAATTTATTTTGGCATACCTCTCCCCAATAGTTTGCCAAGAAGTCTCCTTCAAAATCCTCTATTGTCTTCCATCTGCTACTGTAAATCTTCATCCAGCTCTTTGATTCACCCTTCAAGCTTTCCTTTGCCACCATTACCCTGTCCATTCTCTTCGTCTTCCTCGTGTATTCCCGGAGGTCCTCTAAAAATGAGATCGGGTTCTGAACTCCCCCCTTGAATATGGGTTTCTCTTGTGCCGGGAGTAATTCTACAATCTGACGCATATTTCCCGATCCTAGAAGTGCTTCTGCCTCACCCCCTTCCGGACGTGTCGCCCGTACCTCCAACTGCCTTTCGATGGATTGGACCTTTTCTACCAATGGTCCCAACGCCTCCGTGATGATTCTAGTCACTTGACCTAGGTTCACCTGAACCTCTGGCTCCCGAGCCATTTCTACTGCAGCGGCAACCTCCTGACGAGCAAGAGTACGGCCCCGACCTCTAGATTTCCGCATATCTCCTTCCATCATGAGCTGTCACTGGTATTTAATAGTTCAAACTGATTTTTAAAACCTTAACCTCTTCTAAACACACTTGTATCTATTTTTTTTTTTCTTAAACAGTTTAAATACACCTTAAAATGACGCCACTAGGTGATTTTGCTAAGTTGGAAGAAATAAATACACTTTAAAATTGACGCCACAAGGTGATTTTGCGAAGTTTGAAGAAATAATTACACTTTAAAATTGACGCCACAAAGTGATTTTGCGAAGTTTGAAGAAATAATTACACTTTACCTAACACTATTGTTATAGTTAATTCGTTTTTCAATTTGACACACGTATTTATTCAATGAACCTAAACAACATAAGCTATTCTGTTTTATTTCAACAAACCTTTTATTATTATTATTTTCTGAATCACTAATTAAATAAATCGTTACTGTTAGCTCTATATTTACTCGTTTCCATTGTTTACAAAAGAACAGTCAGCCGCCCTGTTTATTGTATCTATTGTTAAAACCCTGTGGCTTAAGAATGCACTTCAAGTCGAACGTCTACCTAACTTACTCTCGCTTGAACACTTGAAGATCCCAAAATAAACAAACAATCGTCTTCAGTTTTGGTATTTCTTTTTAAGAGGAAACCGACCCTTATTATCTCACTTCTAACCGTAATCTGTCACTGTCTTCTATGGGCCAATTCGACGATCCGGTCTCCTCTTAATGGTTTAAGCCTCTTGAGATAACAGACCGGCCTTGCACTGCGTTCGTTATCTGTGTATACAAAAGGAGATTTATGACTGACTCGAGTCAAGTCCTCGGCTAGCTTGCAAGTACCCTTATTTAAAATAAAAGGAATCTCTTGAAAATATTTCTTAGAGACTTATCTAACACGTGTCTAGCTATTTTAAAATAGGTAGTTGTTGTCTTGAAGAATGACCCTTATTTTTAACCGACGGCATTAACGAGTATATTTTTTTTTTTTTAAATATTTACGGCATGTTAACTGCTCCCTTCAAAATGAAATAGACTCTAAACCCACCCTATCTCTTCTTACCGGAGGTTAGACACCAACATTAACCGATGTAGGCTTTTTGCTTTTTTTTTTTCTAGTAAAGATTTTATTATATAACCGCGGTACGGGATATGTACTTACATCATTGAAGACCTACGCCCCTCCCTTCACAATATAATACTGTTATTTCCTCTTATCAGAGGTTGACTTCCCAAGACCTTCCCGAATATACGCAAATCTATTACCTATTATTTTGTAACCTTATTTATTATTATTATTTTTTATTTTTTTATATATAACTACTAATTTTTGTCATTGTATCAACCCCAACTAAGCGCAACACTTTGTATTTACCACAGCTACTTGGTCACGGCAACACTGTAATGGTTCTACCTAAAAAGGGTCCCCCTCGACTTCTTAAATCAACCCTACTTAAGGGTGATCATTTTTTTTTTTTCGTATAACTTTAAGTTTTGAAAACCTTAAGTTACTGCTGGAGCTGCCAGTACGTAGGCAAGTACGTACTGATAAATTGTTGTTTAATTACTTTTGAATTAACTAGACACGTTGTGATTATTTTTGATTCGCCTTTATAGCGCTAATTCAGGTAGATTAAACGGATTTGTGGTAACTTTTGGTTCTTAGCTGTGGTGTGTTGCAATTTGTCAGATTTTCAACAATGACGATATTCTATCTAACTGGCTAATCATTTAACTTCCCAGTATATCTTACTATTTACTGATCTAATACCCTTCCCCATGCTATTGACGAATAGTCTAATTACGATATACCTAACTCTCTGTGCCGTTCTACCTAAACTCGGAGTTATAAACCCTTTTGTTAGAGTATATCAAAACATCATTCATACAATAATTCAATTAGTTATTCTAAGTTCCTATTGGCTGTTAGTTGTATGCAATCTACTTACAGGTAGGTATAATGGGTAGGAATAGGGACAAACATGTGCTTGCTACGATTGGTCTCCTCCAATTCCCAATTAGCTCGATGAAGGAAAACCTGTCGAGCTAACCCCAATCCCAACGCCTCCAGGAAGATTTATTTGTTGCCTCGCAACTGATGAAAATTGACATGTTTCGTCCCTGTCGGGAGGGGAATGTGTGTGATTTTTGTAGTTGATGATATATGTTGTAATCTCCATAGTACAATGCGGCAATGGGAGAATATCTCTACCAAATCTTCGCAAGGTAAGATGGTATGATGATTAAGATGATAGGTTGAAGATTCATGATGAAAGGTCATTCCATGTCGCTAGACATAAAAATGACGCTCCGTTCCGCCGAGTGTGATTGAAGTATGTCTAAGAGCTCTCAGAAAGTGCTCAGATGACTTCCGGTTCAGGTCGTGCCCTTCGGCCCGAGCCTGATGATGATGATGATGATGATATGTTGATGATGGCCAGCATGCTGAAGGTTAAGGGTCCGCCCAGCTAACCGCAGCCATGAACATTATACCGAAGTGAATACTTGCGGATAAGTCAGGGGTCGGGAATCCCCGCGTGCATCCCACTGGTTTCGAAGAAGTAAAATTAGTAGGCTCAGGAGCCGAATTCTTCGCCGCCTCCTCAGCATCCTTTACAGCAAACTGTCAGCTCCCAGACTTTCGTCAATCACACCTGCCAAATCCGTTAAGTAAAAGGGTACGTACTGTAGAGTGCATGTTTAGTATATCCAAATGTGTACGCCACTAATTTATGTCGGTAGTTAATTTGAGTGAAGACTGGGCCCTGCACGACTCAAGCAAGCGCGACGAGAACAGTGCTCCTTGTGTAAATTCGCGGGCCTGAGCCTTACAGCACCCGCCTTCATCTCGCGTCAACAACCTCACACTGTCAATCCAGAATGTAATCCTGGTTCCCGGGTCAAGAACTCGCGAGCTGAACCTTCCAAGTCGTGAATTTGGTCAGCTCCGCCCCACGAACTTCGACACCTTCGTTCAGAACTCATTCCCGACTATAGTGTTTCTCAAGAACAGCGAAAGCCCGTCGGAAATCATCGAAACAATACAAGCCATTGTTCCCTTCGTCCAAACGAATACAAGGGTCATCTCTCACGTGTCAACATAAGATAACGGAGCCCATCACGATCTTGTCCCCTTCGTCTGGAGACTAGCGGAAATAGAAAAGCTGTCAATGACCTCAGACTCCTATTACAGATGTTCTGCTTGTCTGCTCTCTCACCGCTAATGCTGTCGAAACGGAAGCCGTACCAGTGACATAGTGGGATCAAGTCCTTTGTTCTCCGGACAATGTCGAGTGCCTGGGTTAGGTGAGACTCGTGGTCAATCACCGACACAGCTGATACAGGGCCCTTTCTAGGTTCAGGGTTCAAGTCCATCCGCGCAAGGTCACCGATATTCAGAATCGAGTCAATGATCCGTTTCCTTCGTTTCCGCCGATCAAGAGATAGGGAAGCTCGCGTGAGTTTCGTCCATTTCGCCTAATGAGCGACTTACGTGGAGACAACCCATATCGCCGGATAGGGAAGCCCAGCGAAGTTATTCTCTCGACAATCACCTGACACTGCTGGTTTTTTTTGAAGTAAAGTTTGTTTAGACGGTATTCAAATAAGTCGAATATCAATGCAAAACCGACGCTCGCTGCGTAAAACATAATAACTTAAGAAAATATAAGTAGCTCTTTTTAATAATACTGTGGGGAAAATATTTATTACCGTATAACCCCTCGTGTGCCCCCTTTGTCTAACGTACCGATATTGAATGAAATGTTATGAATCTAACGTCAACGGTAGAGATGTAAAACGAGAAGATAATGTCCCTAACTTAGATTGCGCTGGCAAGAAGGGAAATTTGTTCTTTCAAAATTGTTCCACTGTGATTATACTTGAACACTATACCGCGTAGTAAAGGTCTTTTATATTTATGTGCGGGAATATATATATATAAATATTTGGGATAATTATCATTCACATGCAACTGTAATTATGTT
Source organism: Limnephilus auricula (assembly GCA_951813805.1). Lineage (NCBI taxonomy): Eukaryota > Metazoa > Arthropoda > Insecta > Trichoptera > Limnephilidae > Limnephilus > Limnephilus auricula. The sequence goes on from OX638393.1 coordinate 25,229,898, forward strand.
TAAATTAATACATTGAAGAAGCAGATAACAATAATAGTCTAATTTTTTCTTAAATATGAAAAGGAACAAGACACAGAAAATAATAAAAGATAACGGTCGCAACCGGGACTCGAACCCAGAACCTTACGTCTCACTGAAATAATATACAATCAATTGTTCAATTTGAATGTGAAAATTTAAATCTTTGCAAAGTTACAATTATTTTATAAATATAATTTGGGATAACTAAATATTGCTTATCGCCTCCTCAATAGGTCAACTTACGAAGAAAATAGTTTGCTTCAAGATGCACAAAATCCATTTCAATTTTCAAATTCCAAGGCCCAAATTGCAAGGTGTTGATTAATAATTGAATGATTTTCTTATTAGAGAGCATCCACTTACCCAACCATCTCAGTGTTATCCGGTCACATTTTCACATTCACAACCAGTATATATTTCATGCAGTTTGGTGCATGCTTCTAAATAACTATCTGTGTTAGTAATTAAAATGCACTTCGCTATTTTTAACTTATTACTAAGCGACCTTCCCGTCTCCCATCGAAAACCGACTATCCGTGTTCGTAATTAAAATGCACTTCGCTAATTAACTTATTTGCGCGACCTTCCCGTCCTCCCCCCTGAAATCGACTGCCCGTGTTCGTAATTAAAAATGCACTTCGCTATTTAAATTATTTGCGCGACCTTCCCGTCTTCCCCCCTGAAATCGACTATCCGTGTTCGTAATTAAAAATGCACTTCGCTATTTAAAATTATTTCTAAGCGACCTTCTCGTCCTCTCCCCTGAAATCGACTATCCGTGTTCGTAATTAAATTTCACTTCCCTAATTAACTTATTTGCGCGACCTTCCCGTCCTCCCCCCTGAAATCGACTATCCGTGTTCGTAATTAAAAATGCACTTCGCTATTTAAAATTATTTCTAAGCGACCTTCTCGTCCTCTCCCCTGAAATCGACTATCCGTGTTCGTAATTAAATTTCACTTCCCTAATTAACTTATTTGCGCGACCTTCCCGTCTTCCCTCGAAAATCGACCGTTTTCTATCACTCCCCGAACCGACCGTCCGTCTTCGTAATTAAAAATGCCCTTCGCTATTTAAAATTATTTCTAAGCGACCTTCTCGTCCTCTCCCCTGAAATCGACTATCCGTGTTCGTAATTAAAATTTCACTTCCCTAATTAACTTATTTGCGCGACCTTCCCGTCTTCCCTCGAAAATCGACCGTTTTCTATCACTCCCCGAACCGACTGTCCGTCTTCGTAATTAAAAATGCCCTTCGCTATTTAAAATTATTTCTAAGCGACCTTCTCGTCCTCCCCCCTGAAATCGACTGCCCGTGTTCATATTTGAAAACGACCCTCTCTGTTAAGCATTCAAGGCCGGGCCCGTATCAGGGATGCTTCGCCCGCACAAATTAGCGCACCTTCTTATTAAAGTGCCTTTATTGGAAATAGACCTACAATGCAAGTATGTTCCCTGCACCCATTTATTTATTTATTTATTTATTTATTATTAATTTTCAACGCCCTGATGGGCTTTTACATAGTAAGTATATAATACAGTGATATATATGTAATATATATATATATATATAATACAGTGATAATAATGTTTAAATAAGAAATATAAACTTATAGCAATTAACATTATAAAAATGGTAGGTATAAAAGTAAGTAAAAAATATTATATTATAATAAAAGAGAAAAAGTAAAAATAAATTAAACTGGAACCAGTTTTTAAATTGCAGATGGCATAAAAATCATAATATATAGTGTAAGTTAATATTAGAAATTTACAGATGAGTAATACAAGAAAAAGTTTACAATACAGAAAAACAAAAGAGAGTAACAAGTTTTTACATTATAGATAAATAGAAATAATACAAAAATATGTGCAACAGCTCCTACATTATAAGAATATGCTACATCAAGATATGGAATATTATGGAATCTTTTAAATAACAGTAACTAATATTAAACACGTCTGATTTCACATTCTGACATGAATGATTTAATAATTTCATGTTTGTATTGTATCAGCGACACATTCCATACATCTACGTGCGAATACATATTTCCCAAGTTTTGAATTCTCTGTAGTGGTATATTGAATTGGGCCCTGGTCGCAGTATTACTACAATAAAATGGTAGTACTGACCTTGTATTTCTGGCTGGCACATTAAGATTTATGAGCGATAAGAATTCGGGGCTATCAATTATATTATGCAAGATTTTAAATAGAAATATCAGATCAAAAACAATTCTCCTGTCACTCAAATTTAGTAGATTAGATAATCGTAGTAGAAAAGGGTAGTTTTTTTGTTCTTTCGGTATTTTTAGTTTATAATTTAAAAAGCTTAGGAATTTTTTTTGTACTCTTTCTATTGTTTGTGAATGCACGTTATAGTGGGGAGACCATACAGTTGAATTATATTCAACCTGACTCCTCACTAGTGATGTGTACAGAAGTTTTAATGTTTTAATGTTGGTAAAATCTTTAGCCACTCTTAGTACAAAACCTAACATTTTTAAACCCTTCTTTGCAATATTTTCAATGTGTGGTATGAAGCTAAGTTTGGTGTCGAAAGTAATACCTAAGTCATTAATTTCGGAAACAGATTCGAGAATGATGTTATTCATTGTGTAATTGAAATAAATCGGATTTTTTATTTTAAAAAATCTCATAGTTATGCATTTATTGACATTAAGGTATAGCTTGTTATCGCTACACCACTCAACTAATTTTAACAAGTTTGCCGAGAGAATATAACAGTCGTTCAGGCTTCGAATTACTTTAAAAAGTTTTAAGTCATCTGCGAACATAAGTACGTCGATGTCTTTAAAAATATTACAAAGGTCGTTCACAAAAAAGATAAATAATACAGGTCCAATGTGGGAACCTTGCGGAACACCACTGGATGCAAAAAAATCATACGATGATTCCCCATTAAGTTTAACACTAAGTTTTCTGTTTGAAAGATAGCTTATAAACCAATGCAACATGTTTCCACAAACTCCAGCTTTAGACAGTTTTTCTACAAGAATAGCGTGACAAACCTTGTCGAACGCTTTGCTGAAGTCAGTGTAAATTGAGTCAACTTGAAGCTTCTTCGCCATTGCATCGGAAATGAAATTTTGATATAGAATGTGGTTAGTTAGTGTTGATTTGCCGGTTATGAAACCATGTTGTTCAGTACATATACTATCTTTAAATGAGGTAATTATTTTATCCAGAATTAGTTTCTCAAAGAGTTTTGGAATTGTTGAAAGTATGCATATCGGTCTATAATTAGTTACCTCGTTTTTATCCCCTTTCTTGAAGATGGGTGTTATATAACTATGTTTCCATAGATCAGGAAATATACCTTTCGACAAAGAATGATTAAAGAGTGTGTACAGGGGATAAGCAAGAACGACGACACACTGCTGTAAGAGTAATGGTGGAATGTTGTCGGGACCGGCATTTTTATTGGGATCTAGAAGTTTAATTTGTTTAATAATTTCGTTCAGTTCGATGTGCACATGTGACAGGTTTATATTGAAACTGGGAGTATAGTTAGGTAAGGAAAACTGATTGGGTTGACTTTTATCATAAACATTCTTGAAGAAGTCTGCAAAAAGATCAACAATATTTTTGATACCATCGGCCTTTCTGTCTTCAAAATACATAGTATTTGGTATATCAGAGTCACCACTTCTTAATGTTTTACTGAATCGCCAGAAACGTTTTATATTGCTAAAAATATCATTCTCTGTCTGCCTAATATAGTCGTTATAACATGTCCTTGAAAGTTTATTACAATCATTCCTAATTTTAGAGAATTCTATGTACAACTTTGATGTTCCGTGATTCTTGTACAGTTTGTGAGCTGTTTTTTTACGTATAATTAAATTAATCAAATCTTTATTGAACCAGACTGGATATTTAGATTCCTTATATTGAGTGTAAGGGACAAAGTGATTTATATGATTACTTAGAATAAAGTAGAACTGTTCAATATTATGATTTAAATCATCACTTTCTAAGAAGGACCAGTCAACCAATGCGAGCGAGTCACACATACCTGAATAATTAGCATTTCTGAAATTATAGCTTGATCTCGTAGGTTTCAGAATTTTTTCGCCAAAGTCTGTTATACAAATATTAAGTGGAGGATGATGGATATCGGGGGGTATGACAACTTCTATGGCTTTACTCACTTTGATACTTTGAGAATTGAAGAAAACGAGATCCAATACACGATTGTTAATGTTTCTAACAAGATTATGTTGAGTTAGGTTTAAGTATATTGACATGTCAAGTATTACTCTTTCACTTTCGGAGATAGTTGTATTACAAGTATTCGACAATACGGGGTCGTGCAAATCCCAATTTACATTTGGAAGATTATAATCACCTACGGCAATAAATTTGGCATCAGGGTACTTTGATTTAATTATTTCTACGTCTTCATAATGGTTTTTGAATACAACAGTGTTGGCCGAGGGGGGTATGTATACAGAACTAATTATTATTTTCTCATTTTTACTTTTCACCAAAACAAACAATTGTTCTACGTTACTGTTTTTTGTGTTTAATTTCTTAGAAGTAAATTTCTTTTTTATTGCGACGAGGACACCACCTCCTCTTGACTTTGAACTGGTATCACGGTTTCTGTCCATCCTATAAACATTATAAGAGGATAATCCTAGTTCGGAAGAATTGATGGATGAATCTAACCACGTTTCAGTCAGTACCACGGCTTCACATATTATTGATGATATACAAATTCTGAAGTTATCTAGTTTTGTGCGAAGCCCACGTACATTTTGATAGTAGAGGTTCAGTGAGTTGGATTTTGATAGTTTTTTGTTTGAGCATTCACGATTTTTGGCGTAGAGTTGACATACTTAATAGTAATATTGGTTTCGCCGTTTTTTAATCTTGATTCAAGTTCACTTCGTAAATGAGCAAGTTCATTTCTTTGGAGACTGGTGAGGTCGTTTGCTGCTTTGACACCATTCTTCAACTTTGATCGGTTCATCAGAATGGATTTGGAAGTTGATGGATCCTTAAATTCGATCTTGATGGGCCTTGTTTGGTCAGGTTTCTTGATTCCCAACCGGTGAATCTTGATCTCACTGGGATTATATGTGTTTTCAAAACCCTCCAGGGAAGATGAAACCTTTTCAATATCTTCGGTGATTCTCGTTGCAGTTGATAGAGAATTGCTCTCGGGGATGTTGAATAGTATGATGTTCTTAGATCTTGACTTCCTTTCCTCCAACTCAGTTAGCATCTCACAGATGTCGGTCACATTGTTTACGGGTGACGGAATTTGAGGTGGAATGTTTTTTTGCATATTTTTGTATGCCTGCAATTCACCTTCCAAGATGCCGGTTTTGGCAGCTACCGCTGCCGACATGCTGCCAATTGCAGCCAAGATTTCACATGAAATTGGAGTGATTTTGGCTATTTGGTCCTTATTAAATTTATTACCAGGGTCAAGAAGTACCTTATTTATAGCATTGACTGCCTTCTCTGCGTTTGAGATAAATGACTGGATATCCATTGCGACAGTAAAAATATGTTTATCAGTTTTTATAAATTTTATGTTAAATTAATATTAAAACTTTTAGAGCCACTGGTTGAGCTTCACTCTCATAAGTTTCGGATAGGTAGTTCGTATAGGCACTGTTCTTGTCAAGGAGTGTATTTAATGTTTATGTTTTTGTTTTATTGGTAAAGGCACACTAAAAACTGAAGTTTTAACACTTTATTTCACTAAGGTAGCACTGCTTGTTAATCATATGTACCGTTTAAGTGTTCAGATTTACTGTAAATAAGTTTATTTTTAATATTTAAACTGGAGACAATTTTTGACGTTTGCACTGCCAAGGAGTATTGTTGTATAATAAGAGTCCAAACATAATATATAAATAAAATCTCGCGCCACGATGTTTGTTCATGATAGCCTCCGAAACCCTCAACCGATTCTGATGAAATTTAGCACACTATCCGTAATTTTTCCCAACCTAAGGTAGGATAGTTTTTATCTCGAATATTGACCTCAATATTTATTATAGTGAATTAATTGTTCATTATTGTTTGATGGCGGAGTGAATCAACCACTCAGTAGATAGCACTACGTTTAATAGTAAATAACAAGTTACTTACTTTTATCATTTTTATTTACGATACGTCCCTAAATACGCCTATAACTTTCGTTTCAATAACTGCTAACCTGTGTCTACCAGTCCGAGTCTGTACCAACCATGTCTTCTGTACTCAGAACTACGTCATAAAAAACCCAAAAGCTTATGAATTATTTCTTGCCACACATGTAGTCTCGCCTTTAAATGTTCGTTCATTGGATGTTAAAATAACATCCTGTTGTTTTTTTCTAACTGCGTCAAAATCGAGGTCCAGGAATGTCACTTAGTGCAAACGCCTTAGTGACAATTTTGACCATTAATAAATCGATTCTGTCAACCTTTGTGCCTCATGTTAGTCTTAAAACTAAATTTAGGACCCATTAATTATTTCATGAGTAGGTTTCGCCCGTATTTTTTTTGTTTGCTGTCGTCATAAATTTTGCTTCAACTGACTTTTCTGGAATGTTAATTGTCCCAACGTCTGAGAAGAACTCTACCCCAGTTCCATATGTGCTTTCCTTTTTTAGGTATACTGAAAATACTAATTCTTTGGCTGAAAGGCGAGATCATCACACATACCAGTGCATCTTTCCCCCCATCACCGAACTCGGCAAAACATTTCATCGCTGTGTACCAGGTCAGCAAAAGTTTACATCTCAAGCAGTCGGAAGGTTTGTGTGAAAGAGCAACGTTTATAATATAATATTTAGGGAGTGATAACTTTTTATAACGCTCTCTGGCAAACTTTTTTCAACATGGATCCAATACCTTCAGGTATGTACTATTTTTTATAATTTACATACTATAAAATTTAAGTGCTTCATAAATATTATTTTAGTCTCGGGTTCGGTTTCAGGATTTTTTTCTTACGACAAAAAGAGTTATTTGACAGTTTTATTTTTTTACTCATACCGAAAAAAGATAACACTTTTTTTCTATAAATCCTCCCTGTGAATTGATTACAACTTTTGGGGTATTTCTAACCACTGTGCGTCTGTACGAATCTCTTGCGTTTTTTTAGTTTTTTTATGAAAAATGTATCAAAAGACAGTTTTTACGATTTGGCTTCCAAAATTCTTTATAGCAACATCTTTTATTTTTTTTAATCTGAGAAAAGAATGATATGATTTAGGTGTAACGTTTCAAACGTTTATGATAATACTGTAATGGCCGTAAATAACAAAAGATATAAAAGTGTGTCATAAACCTAAGAATGTCATAAACAAAAGAGATTTCTCCTGCGTGACGATACACTCTTAAGATTACTTCGGAAGATTAAAATATCGATTTTTAAATAAACACGTTTCTGTTCATCATAATATTTCACATTTTGTACTTGTAATATTTCTTCTTCTATTAGCATTATGTTAGGTAAACATGAAACGTTTTACGACATTTCCAATTAAGATAAATATGTAAAATTAAGCTGGTATTTCGAAATTCCGGAGCTTTTAGGTTCTTTATTTGACATAAACATGTCACGACTTTATTGCCCTTGTGATTAAAAAAAACATGTTATATTAATATAACAATATTAATTTTACATGCATTATAATTTAGTAATTAGTTTTAGTTATATAGTTTAGTAATGAAATTTAGTAATACAGATTAATAATATAGATCAGTAATTCAGTTTAGTAATACAATGTAATAATTCCGATTAGTAATACTGTTCGAAAACAATTATTTATTTATTTTTATATAAAATAATTATTAACCAAGTTTACACTTTTTACAAACTAATGACACACTTAATAAACAAAAGACAGTTCAAAAACAAAGTTAAAAAAAACTTAATTTATCAACAAACAGTATCATACACACTTTTAACCACTCGAGCGCTTTTTGCCACATTATGGCACTATTTCCAAAACCTCGGTTTGTTTTGTTGCCAAAATGTGGCAAATTTAAAAAAAAAAAAAGTTTATTAAAACGACTATATAATATATTGTACATTCAAAATATAACAAAATAAATATTTTCTAGATTCTTTAAAATGTTTTAAGGTCAAAGATTTAATTATATTTTTTTATAAATCCTACAAATATGTGATAATAGACAAAAAATAGGGGAATTCATTGGCTACATAGAACTATAATCAGTTTGTATGTCTCCATGTTCAAATTTGAAGGTATGATTTTTTTAATGTGGGCGGAAAAATTTCCTTTAGCAATCCGAGAAAAAATATTTTAATTGCTCTGTCGCTCCAGTGGTTAAAAATGTGAAAACGTTTACAAAACATGGTATAAATGCACAAGGTTAAGGTTAAATTAAAATCAGGATAAAACATGCACTTTAAAACGCATGCATGATTTAGTTTAGATAAACAGTTCAAAATGAAATAGGTATCCTTATTTTTGGTTCTGTTTACGGACAATCGAGTAACAAAATCCAGAATTTCAAGGCGGTCTATCAACAGGTGTAAAATTTTTTTTTTTTTACAAAACATGTAAGTTAAAACAATTGTTTGAATTGAAGGGCCCACATTTGAATACTTCCGTTGCTACTTTAGTACAGGGCTTTTAATGTGCAGAAAATGTACGGCAGTAAAGGGTCCGCAGTGATACTACGTTTTATCCCTCCGGTAAAAAACGATAAACCCTTATCAAAATAACTGATAGGCTTCGTTAGGACCCGGCCAGTGGCGCACGGCCCGATCTTTTCCCTTCCCTGATGTTCAGGAGGATAAAATAACCAGTTTATGAAATAGAACCACCGGATGAAAAGAGCAAAATACAAAACATAATATTTTTTTTAGATTGAGTACGTCTAACCTTTACGCGCGGTTGAAGTAAAACTTCATTGACTAAAAACTTAATGAAAGAAAAAAAATTTAGGTGGAGGAAGATGATTAGGTTGTTTATAATTATTTAAAGACAAATTTTTAAAAATTCCTGTGATTCAGCCATTTGAATTATAAACAATACGATTTTTATTGTCACACTTCTGCCACTTTTTACTTCAATACCTAGAATTCACAAGAATCGAAATAAGACAAACCAATTGTTCATCTAAAATCTTTAGTTAAATCATATAATAATCAACACAACATAGCAAAAACCTGTTTAAACAATAAACAGATGACGTCTGACGTTAGAGTTTGATTTGACGTTTTGTTATTCGTTGCTAGGCGTCACACTCACTGTTGCCATACCTACTACTTTAATTTGATGAAATATAAATCGAACGACTTTTCCGATTTACAACGCTATTTCCGTCCAAAAACGATCTGGGTTCCTCTATCTTTATATATAAAAATCTCGTGTCACAATGTTCGTCCGAGGTAAACTCCGAAACTGCTTAACCGATTTTGATGAAATTTGGCTTACTGTGTGTAATTTGGTCCTACTTACAAGATAGGATAGTTTTTATCTCGATTATTGACCGCAATATTTATTATTGCGAATTAAATGTTTTTTTTATGGGACAATTATTTGTAAGTTCCATAAGTTTCTGACAGATGGTAGTATGAGTTAATTTATTGATACAACACTTGGTTATCTAGATTAGGTAACGATCCAGTAAATGGCATTGTGATTCTTTAGCCACAGCAACGCGTGGCTAAACGGGTCAGCTAGTATAATATAGATATATATTCTAAACGTTTTGTTTCCATACTATCCTTTGCGATTTAAGTGCATTATGCGAACTAGTTCTATGTTTGTTATGTCCTGGAGAATAATTTGTTTTTAATTACAATAAATTGTACATAGTGTTAACTATTCATGAGAATGAAATACAGTTGTGTATTTTTATGTACGCATATTTAATAATCTCCCCGCTATTGTTAATTCACGTTCTAACATTATTAAGTAAAAAATTCACTGATTTCTTCAACAACAATACAGCAGAACAATACATGGTTGTAATAAATATATGTACCTAACGTAATTCACAAAACATGTTACATAAATAACACTAAAAATATAACTTTACGCCGACCTTAAACATTTCTGAAGAGAGTAGATAATCGGTACAAAGTGCTAACTCAGCAATGTTTAATTCCGGGAGCGTGCCTAGCCCCGAGTCAAGAATGGATACTTTTACAAAGTGTTTAATTACTGCACCTTGTTTGACTTTTTGTGGACTTAGTCTTATCTGTACATTTGTACGTGTTTACAAAAACATCAAAGTGTTTGTCCATTTTCATTTAAGGCAGAATTTTAATTGTATCGTGCCCGGGGTCTTCTTCCCCGTAAACGCAAATTACGTACGTGACAAAATTGTATGAACGATTTTTACGAATACTTTATCGGAAATTGGTAAAAAATTGAATTTTTGTTTTTTTTCAATAATGCAGTAATTATTTTCAGAGATAACATTTTCGCAAATATTTTAAACGTTGAGATTTATTGGAACGTACTAAAATCTTGTATAAAGGTTTGCCTACATTCCAGAGAAAGAGTTTTTTAATGAGTATTAACAGGAGGAAGGTAATAGGAATGTAAATTTTTGATTGAATAAAGTAGGGGGGGAATGACGTCAGGTTGATTTTATTAAAAAGTAAGTTGGGAAGTATCTGGGTACACAAATCTAGTCACTTGGATAAAATAAGCATTTTTATTAAATTTCTTAATACATAGTTGTATCTAATCAACTAAATGTGCAAATCGGTGTATGTTTTGAGGCGAAAGATAGTGGACGGGGAAGGGGAAGTCAGGTAAGAGTAAAGTTAGAAAGTACTTTGCTTTTCAGGGATGGTTACTTCGCCTAGATAAAACCATTTCAAGCAACGTTCTGATTCTGAATGATGATCTTCCGCAGGAATGTAATATGATGCATCGTGTACAACGCAGGTATCGATATATAATATTCTCCAAAAAATGCAATGGATAGGGTTTTTTGTAACTATCAAGTAAGCCATTTTTATGCATTTTCTGCAATCCCACGAAAATACTTCCAAAGTATATAATTCTATTTTTTGTAGTGGGGAGGGCAGGTAGATGGAGAGAGGGAGGTTTTGAAGTACCTGGCTATTCAGATCTAGTCACCAAACACCGCAAAAGCCATTTCAAGCAACTTTTCATTTCTGAATGGTGGTCTTACATCAGGGCGATATTGAGAGTATCTTCCACTCTGGAACGTGCCGCAAATATAATATATATTATTTTCAATTAATTAATTGTGAAATAACACAAATTAATCATTCGAACCCGCGACCTTCGGATAGGGAGTCAAGAGTCTTACCACTCGACCACGCCGGCCATATAAGTATAACAAAAAAAACGCTTGAATACACCTAAAACAAAATATAGGTACCTAGATTTCAAGTAAACCTTAAATTATAATATGTAAATCAATTAAAATTTCAGATAGATACTATGTTGTAATCGAGTACAATATTGTGTGGTATTTGATTTCGAATAATTAACGAAACTTATTCAATTAGTGATTTGCGCTGGAATTACATGAATCAATACAGGCCATTAATTAAATGGAATTGTATTTTGGAAATAGCAAGACGCTTCTGTTTGATCAACAAAGGGTTGTATTTTGTTATTGATGACAATCGGCCTCGGTCCCTTACTCAATATACAATCTTCCCTTACCCCGCAGGCTTCGAGTATCAAATCTGAATCAGAAGGAGGGCTTTCGTAATTTGTTTTCCAAAATGTAAGCTCAACGAAACCTCATTTTTGATTACGTTGGCACTTTTAGGGCTGGAACATCAAAAGATCGATTAATTTTTATTTTAGACAAGCAAATATGGTTCTTATTTCATGACGGTCTCGTGTAATATTTTGCTATTTTTGCTTAAAAAGCTCAAACCTGAGTGGGTAAGTTCGCTTACATTTTATTTGAGACAAGCAAATATGGTTCTTATTTCATGACCTTCTCATAGAATCTTAAATAGCTTTCCTTAAATAGTTCAACCCCGAGTGGGTAACTTTAGTTCCATTTTTTTTGAGGCAAACAAATTCGGTTCTTATTACATGACCTCGTCGTATAATCTGTTCTATTTTCGCAGAAATGTATCACGGAGAAAAACGTTATTCTAAAATACGATCATTTTATTCGTAATAACGGTTCAAAACGGGATAGAAGTTCGAAGTTCAAATTGAAGAACGTAATTTCGTACGTATACCAACAAGTTATTCTTACATTTTCCCGCCAATAAACATTGAAACACTGTTAATTTGTTCGTAAGAACTTCACTCCCGTTTTTACGAATAAAATTATCGTATTTTAGAATAACATTTTTTACGTATACTACCGCTCTGTTGGTGAGTATTTAAAAGTCATACTGTATGAAGGCTCTTTTATTTTGTTTTTTTGGGTTTTTTTCGAAATAAATAAACATACATAATTTTTTCATCCCGAAATCGTCACTCATTGCTGAAGTTCACTGCAACTTAGCCGCTCATCTAAAAAAAAAAATTTGGGGTTAATACTGCGGGCGTTCTGCTGTATCTGATGTATTCATCTGAAACAAAAAAGTTAAACGACGGTATTTTAATCTGTGAAGTACACGGAGAAAAATTTTATTGTAAAATACGATCATTTTATTCGTAAAAACGGGAAAAAGCGGGACTTAAGTTCTTACGAACAAATTAATAGTGATTCAATGTTTAGTAAGAATAATTTGTTGGTATACGTACGAAATACGTAGGGTGACCTGGTCAACAGTGGATCGGTATGGTACAGTGGATCACTCCAATATCTCGAAAGTTCTTAGTGTGAGCGCATGTATGTTCGGCTCTTAGGTAGGTGTGCCTCCACGCTACTAAACAAGTCCGTACTTGCCCGGCTGCGCAGGCGAATAGACGTGTGGTTCTGTTTTTAGTGTTTTTGTGGTAGGAGAAAAAAATCACGTGAGTATATTTTTGCGTACCATTTCATTATTTTTTCCATGATACATGTTAGCATATTTTTGTTGTTATCAGTAGTTATTACAACATGTGTTAATACCCAGAAATATGTCTTATTCAAAAAAGTAAAGTCAGAATAATATGTTTAGTGAAAAATGGAGTGTGGTTATACAGTGGATAAGTGGATCACCTTACACGGTGGATCATGATCCACTGTGTACTACTGATGCCGGCTTTGTGTTGATTGTTTGTTTTTGTTTTATAGGATGCCTCGGAAAGGGATGAAAGAAAGAAAATATGCAAACATACACAGGCGGAAATAGAAGAGGCATTAAAGCTAATTTCAGAAGGCTCAAGCAACCGTGGAGCAGCAAAGCATAAAAAAATTGCCTTTAATATGTTATTTAATTTGGACGAGGCAGGAACTACCACAGTGCAGAAGACACAGAAGGTTATTGGACCAAGAGGCCACAAAAATTTAGGGAAAGTCACCAGCGCAGAAAGGGGTACTTTATGTACAACCTGTTGTATTATAGGTGCCGGTGGTCAGGCATTACCGCCAGTAATTATTTTTATTACAAAAGTAACCCCCAGAATGACGGCTAGGACTCCACTTGGCACATTAGCTTTAGCAGCACCATCGGGTTGGATGAACTGTGAACTCTTTGTCAGCGTGATGAAACATTTTGTGGAATACAGTCACAACAAACGACCACCATTATATCAATTTTCTGTTAATTTGTCTCTCTTAAACATGCGCTACGTGTTATTAAATTATTTTGCTTTTTTAGATTATGGTTTTCGTTCTCTTTTTTCTTTTTAAATCCAGTAATTTTTTGTCTAGACTTAGGCTATTTTGTTTGTTTTTCACTTTCAATAATAAAAACTGCTTTATTTCTAGTGTTTATTTTTTATTTAAAAGAAATTCCATCCTTGATCCACTGTTAAATATAGGTTGATCCACTGTGTACCACCAAGTCCCACAGTGGATCATTTTCCCTCATCGCCAATAAGTACATATTACTTTGCTTCCCATTTAATGGCGGAATTTAAACTATTGCACATTACAAGAATGATAAACAATGAACCATTGTGAAAGTTTTCATTACAATGCCTCAACTGATGTTGAAGTTACATGCATTAAAAAAAGTGATCCACTGTTGACCAGGTCACCCTACACCAACAAATTATTTTTACATGTTCCCGCCAATAAACATTGAAACCCTGTTAATTTGCTCGTAAGAACTTCAGTCCCGTTTTTAACCGTTTTATAAAATGATCATATTTTAGAATAACATTTTTCTCCGTGTATGAACTAGTTTTTGAACTTAGAGTATAAAATTTTTTTTGAAAAGTATGGCATCTTATTCAACATTTTGGTCGTGATTTTTGGGTTATGTTTAGTGGTCAACAAAATAACATAAATGTACCCTTCAATTATTATTTTATAATCCTAATTGAAAAACTAGTACATACTTCACAGATTAAAATTCCGTTTGATTTTTTGGTTTCAGATAAACAGAACGTCCGCAATCGAAGTCACCTCAATTTTAAAGATGAGTGGGTAAGTTGCCGTGTTTATGTAATAAGCGACGATTTCAGGCTGAAACAATAGTAAAGTGTGCTCAATATACGAATAAGTATGTGGGAAAAATTTCGCGGTTGTACGTTTATATAGTTCGCTAAAAAATTCCCATAACAAGCGAAAAAAAGAGCCGTCACACGGGATGATTGCTTTAAACAAGAAGTATCTACTTATTACAATATCATCAAAGCTACTTTCTACAACCACATTTTTCTATCAAGCACGCTGTGTTAAAACTCCATGCAATTAACTCATTTTATAGGGTAATTGAAATGTTAATAACTCAAAATAAATGTTAAAAGTACCTAATACTCATTTCAATGAAATTTTCTTAGGGAATCGTTTTAATCTTGAGAGTTAAAACTATAATATATAATAATATATTTTAATTAGGTGTATTTACGACCCCGTCTAATTTAATGGTAATAAACGAAAAATAATTACGTGACGAAATTGCGTTAATTACTTTTTAAACCATATTTAGACGGTTTTCAATACCTAAATCTGTAGGAAAGAACTTTAAGAATGTTCTTTAGTCTACATTATTTTTTTTAATTGCATTTTTCGACAAATTGTCACGAAAATTAAAAAAAAAAACATTTTACATAATTTAAGTATTAAGTTAGTGGGATAATAATTTAATTTATTAATAAAATAACTTTAATTTTTGGACCGTTTTCGATTATTATTTATACTTTATGGTACGTGATTTTTAAGTGATGAGTTTTATGTTTCTCTCTAAATTCTGCAGAGTTTTTAATGCGCTTAAGTTTTTTCAGGAAGAATTTATTCCCAGTTTTAAGGACCACTTCTTCGAAAGCTCGAGCTCCGAACTCGAACAGAATCCCGACAGCTTTTTTGATCCTCCGTTTTTCTGGTTGCTGATGACGTTGCAGATCTTGATATTGATTGACGTAAATTGATATGTTCAGGAATGCAGTTTGAACATGTAGAGTCAGCGCTGTGCCTGAAATGTATCATCATGCGGAGAAGATAGAAAAACAGTACTTTTTGATTGGCCCAAATTTATTTTACCCAAATGCCATTACTTATAGCAGATCTATGCAATCTTGCATTACATCACATCCAACTAACTAACCATCACGCCGTTTCCCCGCAGGGGTAGGCAAAGAGAACTTACCGCCAAACAACTCGGTATTTGCACACACTCCTTGTCTTAGTCACATTCATACAACATCTCTTACATACTCTTCTATTATTCTGACTCTTGACATGGCCCGACTCAAGTATCTGATTCACTTGATCGATCGTGTATTGTAAATTCCTCCCATACTAAAATTAATTTTATAACTCATTGGGGTTACTCTGTAGCAAGAAATATAAAACTTTTTAAAAATTGGTGTGTGTTGTGCGGCTAAACTTGAGTAAAAAAGTAGAATTTTTTTGCCGTCTGATAATTTGTGTTGCCATTGCCCTGTCTCGTATGTTAACGTGCTGCTAGAATGCGTATCACTTGACCCACTAAGCTGTACTCAACTGCCTAGTGGCAACGTACTGGATTTTTTTTAAAATTTTTAACAGGAAAGAAATATCATCGGACAGCAGAACGACATCTTAATTTTTAACCTCATAATATGTACTCTGGAATTGCACGGCATAATCCTTCGAATACCTACCGTTACACCCTGTATACCGCTTGTATGCACCATCTGAAGATGTCGGTAACAAGTTGAAACCAATACGGTCTACCAATAAAAAAATTGCGGATAATTTTTTTTATTAAATCGTAGAATAAAATAATATAAAAATTGGAAAAAGAAACAAAATATTTTATTTGTCTGATTTTGAAATGTTAATAAAATACTAATCCTGTTCTGAACTAGTCGGAAGAAACTTCGTAGCTCAAAACACAATTGGCTTAATTGTCAAAAATTTACAGGCACTGCATAATTTTAGAGCGGAATTTGCATATTTTCAAAGATAAATTTTCACAGCATTCGCGCATTAAATTATCGTAAATTCTATTAACACAATACTGTAGTCATCTTGACTTATTTACATTGTCTTGGTTTTAATTATTTTAATCAAGTCTTCCACCATTAGGAACAAAAAAGTTTCGAGGTCCCGGCAGGTGACAAATGTAGGTAATTCAATCTTCCTTAAAGACCGAAGTCGGCATCTTTTTCTGAAATACATTTTCCTTTTAATATTTTAATTAACTTTTCACAGTATAAATTTTAACGCAAATAAGCCAAACTTTCAATGTCGTGCAAATCGTATGAATGAAATTTTTATATAACATATTTTTTTTATATTTAAGGAGCATCTCATAAAAGATGTTGCATGTATTTTTCTTTTTATCTAAAATGTAAAAACTTGTTCCCCTCTTTTCTTTTTTGTATCATGCACTTTTACGTGTATCATTATTTTGATTTTTTTTTAACTTAATTAACCTACACTGTATTATTATTTTTATTCTGTCTACAATTATAAAAATGGTTTATGTTTTATTTACTCTTTTTTTATAATACATTATTTTTACTTAAATTTACCTTCGTTCCTACTATTTATATAATTTTAATTTCTGTAAGTTTATCTTTTTTAATCCAAACATTGTATTTCTGTATCACACACGGAGAAAAATCTTATTTTAAAATACGATCATTTTATTCGTAAAAACTGTTAAAAACGGGATTGAAGTTCCTACGAACAAATTAACAGTGTTTCAAAATTTATTGGCGGGAAAATGTAAGAATAATTTGTTGGTATACGCACGAATTTACGTACACCAACAAATTATTATTTTATGTTCCCGCCAATAAACATTGAAACCCTGTTAATTTATTCGTAACAACTTCAGTCCCGTTTTTAACCGTTTTTACTAATAAAATTATCGTATGTTAGAATAACATTTTTCTCCGTGCACTTATCATGTAAAAGCCCATAAAAGCGTTAAAAATTAAATTTTAAAAAAAGTAAATCAATTAATATTTCAAAACGAATGCAATTTTTTTAGAAAGTCTTCGAAAAACTCCGGAGCTACAAAAAACCTGACAACATTTTTATTCCTCCTCTTCTACGATAATAAGCGGAAGTGTCGCTTGTGCACTGCAAGGACTTAGCACAAAACCTTAGTGAGTATCTACATTTTACAGGCGGCTACTAACCTAACAATGTACTATCCTCATAAACTGCCCTCAAATGTTAAGTATTATAATTATATGTATCCGTGTTAAATCTTCTCGACTCCAGTATCTTTTCCACCGTGACAACCATAGCATTTATTTGTATCATTCGCCGCTATTGCGATTTCACCGAATACATATACAGATCTTGTCGATGTTTTGAAAACCTGTTCGTCCTGCATCAAAGCAAAAATTATTACTTGTGAATAAAACTTACATGTTTATCTATTGTGTTGGTAAAATGGTAAGTATTTATTGTTCTGATAAGTATTTTTTATTTTTATTTATTTAATATTCATAGGTGTTTTTTTTACAATAAATACACAGTTTTTACACGTTATACAGTGTTAAAATGGTAGAAAGGAATAGCTTTTCCTCGCCATAAAGAGACGAGGCTTTTGTGTTTGGTGACGGAATTTTAGTTAAATTATATAACATAACGTATGAAAGTAAATAATAATATTGTAAAAACAAGGGGTAATTAAGAAAATGCAAAATTTATCAATAACGGATTTCAAGATTTCAAAGAAATAGGTATATATATATAAATATGTGTATGTACTGATAAGATTTTCTTGTAAATATTTGTAAATGTTCGACATATATGTCTGCAAAAGTCATACGGACGTTTAATAAGTAAATAAATAAGTTCCTACACATATGATTAGAGATTTTATTAACAACTTTAAAAAATTCTCATTTTCTTTTTGATGCCGATGTGACTTGGTATACAGCGTCCGGAAACTCGTATACAGAGGGGAAATGATGAATATACACCACAATTTCGGAAAAATTTTTAATATGAGTTTTTTGATATGAGCTTTCGTTTTTTTAGTAAATAGAGTCCAAAGTTGGAATTTATTGGGTCAAATTTGAAAAAAAGCGGTCGCTAGCGGGTATTTAAGTTTATTTGCCGAACAAAATGGAAATATGTTTGGAAAAAAAATGTAATGCTTAAATCGAAAAACAAAAGTTTCTGTGGGTTCTCTGTGTGATACAAGTTGGTTTCCCGCTTGTCCTTCGAGTTTCAGGACACAGTGCATAAGGAATATTGTGAGATGAAATAAAATTGGGGGGGGGGGGACTTCCACTTCCTTGTGCCTATACATGCATATAGGCAGCTGGAAGCTGGAACTATTTAATTCTAGGGATCCCTCTGGAAGTAGGTGTAAATATGCAGGCAGCTAAATTAAATGAAGTTCTACATGTGGTTAAATTACCATACATTTATATAATTTGATTCTCCCACTCCTCGGGTGTGAACCCGCCAAGGATTCACATAGAACCCTGGTTTCAAATCTAAATAGCCCTCCACTCTGTCACGGAGGTTGTCAGATTTAAGTTTATGATAATATTTCACATATGTATGTTGTTCAATTTTTTACATTTAAAATTATGTATTCATTATTCTAAACTTATCGAAAAGGCCAAAATATGTCTCATAATATCGGTATATCTGAGACACCATCGAGATTATAACAAAACATTGAAATCTCAACAAAAAGATTACAGCCAAAAAATTCGGGAAATAATTGAAAATAATAGTAATTAGTAATTTAAAAAACGAATGAGATTGATCAAAATGATATAATGTAATGAGGGGCCAGTAGCTCAATTGGTAGAGTGCCAGTTCCGGTAAAACTAGTGGACCTACGTTCGAGTCCCAGTTGTTGCCAAACTATTTATTAATATTCATATTGCTTGTCTACTTGCGCTACAAATAATTTTTTAGTTAATTTAAAAAAAAAAAAATTTTTTGTAAAAGCCATTATAAGTTAAAAAAATACTATACTCGCGCCATCTACGAAAGCGTAGATTATGAATTCTATTGACATTCACCTTAAATAATAATTTATGGAAGTTTGATCAAATATCGATTTGTAAAAAAAACCGATGTCACCAAATTACATAATACCTTTGGTCTCCGAACTCCGAAGCCTCGAAAATCCTATGAAATTGATGATTTGTTCAAAAGAGAAAATTTATAGAATATATTATTTTAGCAGAAGTTGGAAAAAATGGCTTATTTCAGGGACACAAAAACGCTCACAACACATCTCTAAGAGTTTATCTCTTTTAAGGATTAAGACACCTTGCTTGCCTACTTAAGGAAATTCATTTTCTGAATAACACAATTTATTTATTATTATACAACAGATTATTATGCCATTATAGTACAATTCTCATTTTGACAATCTCAACATCTAGATAAATAATTATTATACAAAAAAACTTAAGGCTATTTAAAGAAGAATTATATAGGTATATCCAGTGTTTCTGAGATTTCATTCAACAGTACCATTCCGCTTGTTATGCTATGTTGTGCTAGAATATCTGTTTTGCCGTATCGAATTTAATATTATCATTCGTCGAAGAATAGTTTGCTCAAGCGCATTCACATTTGCACCAGCACGACCGAGACGTGTCTAGATTTATGGTTTTCATAAGAAAAAGCGTTCCCCTAAAACACTTCGAGTTAAATTGATGCCAGGTGAGAACAACGCTTAAATTGATATATCGAAGACGGAGACAGGTAGATATATTAGAAAGTTTTATATCCAATAAAAGTACTGAATGGGGCCGTTTGTTTTGTTCAGAAATGTTCCAACATTCGCTTAAATAAACTCCTCTGAAGTCTTGAGGGAAATCAAGATGGCTTACACAAACTTGCTGCTATATTTTTTCATGGAATTATTCATTTCTTCGTCCAAACAAACCTTAAAAAGTTTAATTTGTTACGATGTTGATATTAGATACCTAGCCCTTGTCAGATGTTGTTAAAGTTTAAATTGAATACGTACTATTCAAACATACGACCTCTGGGTCTATGAAGTATATCGTGTCGTTCCAAGTGAATGTAAATATAGTGGGAGTGTTGACATTACAAACTTAAAGTAAACTATTTATTTATGGACTTACGTCCAATTTGTCCAAAATGTAAATTTTCAGTTATACCTAATTAAAGTATGGTGTACAAAAGGCGGAGATAAACCCAAGAAAATGGAAGTCATTAACTCTATAAGTCATAATAAATATAATATCTCTTCACTTAGATAGTCACAGACAAAAAGCATTTAGATCTTTTACCAAAATAAATCAAGGTAGTGCTAAGTTGATTAAGGAAGAGCAGTTAATTTTTTTCTGAAAATACGGGAGGGGATATTAAAAGGGGTGAGTGGTAATAAAAAATGTGGATGAACCAACAATACAACACGTGAGGAGCCAACGTAAAAAAATGTACATTTAATAATAATAATAATCATCATGATTTATTCAAGGATGTGGGGAGGATAGTGAAATCCCACACGTCCCATATAGTTATAAATACAGCAAAATTATAAATAAAGTAGAAAAATTACAAGTAGGTACAAAGTTATAAATAGGTAATCAATTTCTGCGTGGTCTTGGGTAAGCTCGGGCCCAGCGCTCACTCAGGAGTGGCGTTTGGTGCTGGAAGGCTGCGTTCACCACCGTGTAGTCGGAGGCCATTAGCCGCATCCTGGCTCCAGTGTCTCATCAGGCCGGCGAATCCATTAAGTCCTAGTTCCGTAAACATTGTTAAAGCGCTGCTGTATCTTCTGTATCCAAATATAATTCTGCAGGCGTTATTATATTGGATCCAGAGTCGTTCCATTGAACTGGTTCGGTATTGACACCATGTTTCACATGTATATAGGCTGTTACAAAACGCGTTGAACAATGCCTTTTTAACATTATTCTCTCTTCTCTAAAAATCTTCGGGCAATCATATTCGACAGTATGCTGATACATCTCTTCTTTGTCTCTCAATATCACCGTCGTCCGAGAGGTCTTCAGTAATGACGTGCCCCAAGTATTTCACGTTCTTTGATGTACTTATGTTTACCTCATTAAGTTGTACGGGGAGCATCTTGTCTGGATTTTTTTTCCGTTTTGGAATGCGATTAGTTCAGTCTTCTTGGGGTTGTATATCATGTTGTGGTCATTTACATATACTTCACAGATTTTTAATAATATTCTCAACCCCTTGCTCGATGGTGCTAGAAGAATCATCTCATCCGCATAGCTTGTGTGATTTAGATATAAGTTATTAATACGACAGCCCGCTCTGGTGTCCAGACGATTTGATAACTCATCCATGTATACATTGAACAGTATTGGGGACATACACCCTCTTGGCTTACTCCTGATCGCAAGTATATTGGCTGAGAGTACGTACTTGTCCACCGTACAAGGTTTTGCTGCTGGGAGTGCCATCGGGATAGTATTATATCATTATCATTCATTGTTCAATCAACCCAGATTGCTGAAACTTTACTTTAAATGTAGTGGATGATTTAGGTAAGTACGTAATTTGGAATTAACTTGCACTGCAATCAGTGGAAAAAAAAATAACATGCCGTTATCATAAAGGAGCGCTTTAGAAGGCAAGATAGTAACTATTTTAAACCATAAATTATAATAAAATAACCTTAAAAAGTCTTCCTACGAAGACAAATAATAGACAATTAATAATAAATAAAGAAAACTTAGGTAGGTAACAGCAACCAAGTTCATTCAACATAAATTGACAAACAACACTTTAAACTTAAGTACTTAACTATGTATACCTAATTACGCGATGATTTTACAGCCTCGGCTATATTACCAGTTGACAGCGTGTCGACGATGTCACTTGGGTACTTTTGACCCTTTTGGATCAACACGAAGTTGGCTCGTGAGGCCTCCTCGCTACACACACGATAGACCGCGACATCTGTTCGTGGAATTACAAAGCGATCGCTGAAGCCCAAAACAGTGGGAAACAAGGAGGCAGGCAGTCTAGGAAACTGGAGATAGCTGGGAACAGACCTGACCCTTCCCTCGCAACTTTAATTGAATTTCAAATTAGTTCGTCATAGACGCATTCCCTCCGTGTCTCTACAAGCCATTCCGTCGAGCCTCTGTTTTACAAGAGTGCTAAATTTATTTTAGGGTTCTTATGTCTTGTGCTCACTGAGTGTGACGTGTCAGAGGGTGTTAGATCAGACTTGTTCTCAGTTTAATGGCTTCCTTTATGAAGATTTTAAGGAAGGTAATTTATTCTCAGAATTAATATACACGGGAGCGTCTTAATTCTGCTCTGTAAGAATGAGATAACTTTTGATTGTAAAATTTTGAC
The DNA here is from genome assembly GCA_951813805.1 of Limnephilus auricula. NCBI lineage: Eukaryota > Metazoa > Arthropoda > Insecta > Trichoptera > Limnephilidae > Limnephilus > Limnephilus auricula. The sequence continues at coordinate 25,252,712 of OX638393.1, forward strand.
ACTCCTGTGGAAAGTAATGGGTTTGTTGACATTTTGGGGTTTTAAGTATAACTGTGGATATCTCGTTCGAAATTAAATAGGTACCTACATCGGAGAAAATTAATTTTTCAGTACTATAATATAACACTAAAACCCTCGCATTATTGGGTCGTAAAAAGTACCTACAGTTTTTCTTTAAAATATCCTATATAAAATTTTGTTGATTTTCATTTCCGGCACTTACCAGTTTTCTCTTTTCGATAGGTACTCATTCATTTCATCTGTGTCAATTTTATGCCGTTAATGTACCTATGTCTAAACAATTTATTGAATTTTGTTCAAATTAAGGGTGCATCACCAGAGAATACCGAAAATTAGTCCATTTTAACTCACATTCTAGACGTATTGACTCTTTTTTACAAAAAAAAAATAAATTCATTTTGAAGGATTGTTATTATATCTGGTACACGCAGTTTTAAAATTTTGAAAAACTAAGCGTATTTTTAATATAGTAAGGTTATACCGTTGGTCGTTGGCAGATTTATTCAATTTTCAAAATTAATTAAATTCTTAAATAAATTAAATTCTTAAAAAAATAAATTCTATCAAACAATACAATTTTCAAATCATATAATCATACAAGAAAATAAATCAATACATAGTCTAGTCAACACAGTTTTTAAAATGTTAATTTTAGTTAAATTAAAATCATTCAAAAATAAATCCCGGAACGTGTTTTGTGATAAAAATACCTCAGTTTTTCTATTTATTTAAGTTCTTACAAACTAAAACATTACACACTTATTTTGTTTAGACATTATTGAAAAATCATAAATACTTATATGATAAAAAAATACTTACAAGAAGTACACGATATTTAATAATTTATCATCGTGCGTTTTGAGCATTTTTATCGCTTACTTGAATGTAGGTATATATTAAAGCAAGTTTTTAATGAAATAAATTGATATAAAATTTTTAATTTAAAAAATTTGATACGGGGAATAATCGATCTTTCTCATCGGAACCTCCCTGTACAGTTACAAGCATTTTTAAACTTTTATTCTCAGCCGCTGGTAAATCGCTCTTAAACAATGATGAAGCTTTAACCGACCGAAGTTTCGGTTTCGGTCAGTTTCTACCAGTTTTGGTTTTGGGAAATTTTAAAGAGTTTGTGTAATCTAAAAATATTATTTATTTTATTTTATTAAATTGATAAACTAATGTTTAAGACAAGATTTTTTATGCATAGCACAAAGGGTAACAATTATTATAAGCAATAATTATTAGCCTGACACACTCATCAATATTGAAACCTCTCCCGAGAAAATAATTGTTATTATTTATTTTGGTCATGGTTCATCATTTCAATATTTGTTCGATATTGTGTTGCTATTGTCTAACATAAAAAATATAAAAGACTAGAATGATTTGTTTACTATAGATAGTAATTCTAAGAAATTTTGTATTTTTTTAATTTCTTTAGAGTTAAAGTGATTAGGTACGTATAGCGTTCATTGAAGAACTGTTATATAACTTAATTTGATTTTATATATATTTTTTGATAGCAAACTTTTTTTAATTCTTTCATATATATGCTTTCTATGTTCTATGCTTTTTAAATTCTACTTTATTGTTCCATGTATTTTTAAATTACTTTATAGTTTATAGTTATTTACATTCTTTAATATTCTTTTGTATTATTTTATTTTATATACTTCTTGTTAAATCACATAATTTTTATATTTCATATGTTAATGCACTATATAGAAAATCGAACAACACAACACGGACATGTGCCTAGCATGGTGGTTGTAAAATCCTCAAAACATATAACTAACAATTTAATAAAAAAAAGGAAAAATAAATAATAATAAAAAAAAAAACAGCGAACCAAAAAATTACTAAAAGTGTACCAATTCACTCATTAAATCGATGTATTTGATTTCTTATTACATTTTATTTAACACGAACCATGAGACCTCACAGATTTAACCAAAAGAATGCATAATTTTAAAGTAAACAGTGATTCGTTAATTTATTTCAATAAGTTCCTGTTTCGGATTAGATTTCGGCTAAAATCTAATTTCGGTCAGTCACAATTTCTTCAAAAATATAGAAACTCGTTCGTTTCACAAATAACCACAACATTTTGAAATTTTATACAACCAAACTCCGATATGAAGGGGGGAATGTTTATGACTTGTTTTTATCAATGTTTTCATCCTTGCCGTATTACCTCCGAGAAAAAAGTATATTTCATGAATAATACTTTGCGATAAAATTCTGTAGGTTTCTTTTATTGATTTCCACGTGGCAAAGTAGGTATTTACGTGATGTTTTCCCCATAACATTTATTTATTTACGAGCCCATATCTCTTTAAAGGCTGGAAGTGTCATTTCTATTTAGGGCTTGCGATCTATTTTCCTTCAGCGCCACCCCGCGCAAAAAAGTAGTGGTATCGAAATACTGTGAAAAAGAAAATCCTACATCCCTCGTAAAGAGTATCTGACAGTAGCTGTCAAAATGCGAGGGGATGAATTTGGGCGCATAATGCGGGCAAACCTTCTACAAATGGGAGCAATATCGGGCCTTGGTAGGGGTGGGGCGAGAGAGGGGCAACCGGCTGGATTTAATGAAAACTACACGTCACTCACGTTTCAAGTATCAGAATTAGAATATCCGATGGTGTCGCACTCTGGAATTCTGGATGTTCTGTCTCTATGGAGCATTTAATGGTGACGCGTTGAGAGCTCTAATGCTTAAAGTCTCGGTAAGAGCTTAACATACTAGTTTTCTATGTATTTAATTTAAACAATTTTTAATCTTACGTAGCTAATCATTGAAGTTTATTTTTTTTGTATTTGATTATTTTTTTTTATAAAATATAAGCAAATGATATTTCATTGCCGATCTCATTGTGAAATTCCTGTTAGGAGACAGACTTTTAATTTTAATTAGCTTCATGAAAAATTACCAACACATTCATATGATTAAATTAAACAAATAACTTTGTATCAACCACTATTATATAATCACAATTACCTACATGTTTCGAACCCGATGGTTTCTTCGTCAGGGTAGTAATGACATCATTATAAAATTATTCTTCATTATAAAGCACTCGGAGCACATAAGCTTGTTTTCACGATAATTTAACGTAGGTAGACAAAGGAATGACGTATGCCCCGGACCTGACTTATTAAATTACTACCCTGACGAAGAAAAACATGTAGGTAATTGTGATTATATAATAGTGGTTGATACAAAGTTATTTGTTTAATTTAATTAAAAATGACGCCATAAAGTGATTTTGCGAAGTTTGAAAAAACATTCATATGAGTCCAAACATTAAAAAAAGTTTCTTTTTAATTTCTAAAACTAATTGCGTGCTTGAAACTACGTTTTTTTTTAAGTCCGTACCGTTAAGTCAGTACCATACAAGCGTCTTAACTGCTCCTAACCATTTTGAGTTAATGAATATATTGTGGTGGGGAGAAGACGGGGAAAAAGATAGTGGAGAAGTATCTGGCTGTTCAGATTTGGTCACCAAACACAACTAAACCCATTTCAAGAAACGTTTATTTCTGAATGGTGCCCTAATTGGACACTATTTTACATTATTTTAAGTTAATAAATTATGAAATGACAAAATCAATCAATTGGGGCCGTCTATTTTCTGTGTGTTTTGACGACCTCCATGGCAGAACTGTTTGAACCTTCGCTCCGAGTTCAGATGGCGAGGCTTAAAGTAGCTATGGGCTTATGATGTGATCGTCGCCCAATATATAAAACAGAGTAACGGTGTGTGGCTTTACGGTAGATATATTTGTATCCAAATCTATGTATATATTTTTTAATTTAGTGAAATTTTGCCCGGCCGACCTTCGAAACCATCCAAAGTTCACTGTCTAAGATTGTTAAAAATCACCCCATCCACTTTTCGCTCCTTTTAAAGCAGAATAAAGCCCAGGCAACGCCGATTGGTTCAACTAGTAATCAACATTGATAAATTACAAAATAAATATTTTATTATTTTGACCTGATGACCAATCAAATAAAAAATTAAAATTAAACTTAACAATGCTCAAAATCATATTAGCAATTTTTTAAACATTATCTGAATAACAGCGTTATTTTCAATACCTCAACAGATCTATTTCCCACCCCAAATCCAGTAGATGTGGTATTGAAATTCTAAGAAAGAAATAAATTTTAAAAATGTTTTTTCTCGGAATAGCTTGAACTAATAATCAAGAATAAACGTGTAATTTTAACTGCTTATTGGAACCACTCTAACGAGTAAACCTCGCAGACACTCGAGACGTTGAGTGGTTATGACAGATACCTAATACGATATTATTATTAGCTAGATATTGCTGTTTTTTTTCATTTCATTGTCATTGAGTGGAATTAAAGGATGACAGATCTTCCATTCCGAATGATGGATGGATTGGATTCGTACAGATTTGCTTTAGCCCTGACTGGCCAGGGGGAGAGAAAAAAGTCGAAAAACACTTGCCTAATTCATTTAAATAGATACCAAATTTGAAAATAAATTAAGTATTCAAATGTTGTTTAAAGCACAATGTAGTTCAGGATATTACGTGCCCATTGCATATGCACCGTGCAGGTTTTTAATAAATATCTAAGTAGGTTTTCTCGGAGATTGTGGATAGAATGCAGACAAATTTTTATATTACCTACGTGATGGCACATAAAAGCCTTCTCTGAACATCTGGCTGGAGCTAGTTATACTAGCTTAAGTATACGAGACTAGGACCGACTAAGAATCACAAAATAAAAAAATCAGGAAAAAAAATGTAGTAAAGGGTAACTGGGAGTCTAGCGCAGTTAAATCGATGACTTTACAATATCGGATCAAATGGCGTAACTTTCGAAGATTTTATACCGTTTTCCCTGCACTATTCATAACTAGACCGATATACTGGGAGCAATTATACACATATTTATATATCTTCTCATACATACTCTTCTATTATTCTGACTCTTGACATGGCCCGACTCAAATATCTGATTTACTTGATCGTGCACGTCTTCCTTGGGCGTCCTCGGCTTCTTCTACCATTCACATTCGCGTCATAAATTCTCTTTACACTCCTTTCTTCATTCATTCGCTCAGCATGCCCAAACCATCAAAGCGTCCCTTTCTTAATCTTACTTATTACGCTCACATCAACCTTGCATTCTCTTCGGATCTCCACATTCCTCACACGATCATACATGGTTTTACCACGCTTATACGCTTCAGGGATCTCATTTCTACAGCATTCAGTCTACTTTCGTCCTTTCTCTGCCAGTTCCAAGCTTCCATTGTGGACTGCTAGCTTCGCTGCTGTGGACAACTTTTTGTTGGCTCCAACGTATATATGTTTATATATATATATATAGAGGAAAGACGCCATTTACCGGGTACTTTTTTTTGATCAGCCATAAAAGGAAGAAAATGATTGAATTTTCTAAAAATGAGTTTGTAGGTGTATAACTGTATTCATCTTTTATCAAGTATGTGCAATGAAAATAATTTAGCGGCCGTTCTTAAAAACATAGATGGAAAAATATGTGAAAGGAGATATATTGTCTTTGAAAAAAAGAGGTCCTTATATCGGGTACCATGCCTGCCTTTTATCGGGTACCCGGTGATAGGATGCCTACCATTTATCGGGTACCCGGTAATACGGCTAAAAAAATATTACAGGTACTTTGAAAAAATATTAATACACAGTAAATTATGTTATAAAAAAGCTCTTTCTTTTTGTACTGTGGGTTAAGTTCAACCGTTAAGGCAAATATCACATATATATGAAATCGAAATTCTCGTTACCGGAGCTTTCTAAGCGAGCACATTTTTTACATGCAATGCATTTAATCTATTTTTTCCGTCTGAAATCAGATGAATATGCTTTGTTACAGTAAACGCACGCTGCATCTTCTTCATCGGTAATTGAATCATCGTCGGTATCCATGAAAATAACGGCCATCATTGCTCTAGCCACTGCTAGAATCTGATGTGTCCTCTTTATCTTTGCTTCCGTTTCATCTTCGTTGTATTTTCATTTTTTTCATAATGCGTTTACCTTCAACCAAATTTACTTTACTGATGCTTTTTTATATAAGCTTAGTTATACACTCATTTAAATTGTTTTTGTGCGGGGATCCACTTTTGCTAAAACCATTGATGGCTACTTCAACAGTTGCACTACATTGGTATGCTTGCCCCATAAGACTTGCGACTTGTAATGAAGTCACCATCCTTCCAACATTATTCCCGAACTCCCGACCTGCTTTCAAATATCCCATCGTCTTGTTTTGAACAGCTTCTATAGCTCTTTTCATATCTGAAGGATCCCATTTTTTACGTGTTGAAGTTGCCATCTAAAACAAATGTTAGCTGAATAGATGAAGCCTTTTATCGGGTACCCGAAGTTGGCCATTACCGGGTACCCGGTATTGCGGATGACATGAATCTGAAACAACGTAATGATGAAGAAACGTAACCGAGCGATGAAATGTCCAAAGAGTGCATGTCGTGTGAACTTTGCCACATGGGTTAACAGTAAATATAATAATAATCCTACAAACACTTACCCTTGTTATCAAAAAATGCCTTGTTAAAACTGCCTTGATAAAGTATTTATCTGATTTTTTGCAAAAATGCCTGTCACTTCATGAACGTTCGAGTGACAGTTGTCAATCTTCGCCTTATAATAATGGATGGTAAAATCTTTGTTTTACCGACCGATTAGTTTGCGTAGTTGGCCCCAGTTTCGACATAAGGGGGTACCCGAAATTGGGCAACTACCCGGCAAATGGCGTCTTTACTCTATATATATTTTTACATTGTAAATGTCAAATGGCCACGTAAACATTAAAAACACTAATAAATTGATAATTTCGAATTGAAATACTAACTTTAATCTAAACGGGAGTTAATTAGTTAATGAGGTCTTTAGTCATATATGAACAACTTTCGTTTATCCAAGCTTGAAAGGAATTAAACGCATCTTAGATGGATTATCTAAGTCTACGGATCACGTAAACGATATATTTCAATTCTAAGAACTTCGTTAGAATTGAAAGAATTTATTTCCAACATTCGTGAATAAGCCAGTGATTTTTGCAAAACGAATGTCATTATTTAAAAAAATGTGTATATCGCAGCTGACCTTCGATAGAAGCGGCGGCTTTTGTCAACCGACTGTCGAAATCATTTGTTGACCGTGCTCGCAAATATTGGTAACTGACCATAGATGACGGATTTATTCAATATCGTATCGATATAGGGTTTACCGATTATCCGTGCTCGACCTCCTGAGTACGGAACATAGTTTGAAGTAATTTTAAGAAACTGTTGAATTCGAGTGGTTATGGGGGAAACTTTCAGGTATATATTATAAAAATGTGAAACATTTTGTTTTGTTTTATTATTTATTGTTTCTGTATATGATATTATTGTTTACATTTATATTTTAACCTCTCTAGAAAAAGCCTATGTTGAGGTTAATAATTTTATTAAATAATTAAATATAACAAAAAAAATATATCGAAAGAATAAAATTGTTACATTAATGTTTCTTACAATTGATGGATTCCTACTAAGCTGAAGGAAGCAAATTCATTATAATATACTAAAAAGAGTAAGAAATAGAAGAAAACAGAATAAGACTTTGCTAAAGATTCTACACTTTTGTTTTGAAGTGTATTTCGTATCTGAACAAATGAATAATTTGGATGGAGTAATCTAGCGCTATGTCTTGTTTTTTGTCAATAGGTGAATATCAAACCTTCAGCATAGGCAATGATTAGACGTTGTTTAATTAAATTAAATTATTTAATTTAACTATTAAACGTAATTAAAATTAAAACGTCTCTTTTTCAAAGTTCCTGATTTTTTTCTCCAAAAATAAACCTCTCAATAGCATCACTTAATGTTGAGATATGGGTAAATGCTGTAATTGTACAGCATCCAAAAATATGACTCCAATGGGGAATTAATAAAAAAATTAAATGAAATAATAGGATCCTTGACTATCCACCAGTCTTCGCCATTTCTCAAATATTGTCCCGCTCATATACAAACGGTAGAATAGCCGGTTGCTGCAGGACACCTGGCAACCGCTAACAAATAATTGAAAAAATTCTCGATACCCCAACAAACATAAAAAACTCAGGAAACATATGACAGTCAACGACTTTACTAGGTATATATTTATAGGCCAATTGCACGGTTAAAATTCATTCATTTTCTCGCGTTTAGATCACTAACATCTAAACTTGTTTCTCCTAGCATTCTTTTTTTTTCTAGATTCTTATTTTGCATGAAGTGCGAATCATTTAAATTACTGAATTTAAAGTTAATGTTCTTTATACAAATAGAACGGCGTCATATGCGCCTCGCAATTTTTACCTCATGTGGGTATTTTTAAAAAGTTACCTTGCTATTATAGACTTAAAGGTCCTGTGTTTTGTCGATAGGGAAAAATTGTTATCTAAAAACCCTATTAAAATTGCATGTCCGCCCAAGCGGCAACAACATTATCAGCATCAGCCAGCGCGGGAGCATATATACATACGTGTCTGTTTATGTTGTGTTGGTAGAGGGAAGGAGATGGGTCGTGTCCTCTTACTTTGGAATTCCCTCGCATTTGCCTTTGGAAATAAGGAAATCCACGAAAAAACCTTATTCCAGGGAGGCTAGCATCAGCATTCAAGTGTTAGATTAATTTAATTAGTTATATTATACGCAGAATATAAGGTTCTGTTAACCTTTATCTTATGGTATAATCAGTACACAGGGTACACATTTAAAATTACGTAACTTATAAGTTGGATGAAAATTATCGGTACATAAGTTATGTAAATCATTTTATTCGTAGTACATATTGATATAAATAAAATACTTTGTATTAGTGCTGAAAACGGGGAAAAATCGATCATGATACGTCAATTATAGCCGGAAGACCACTACTGACACTTGGCATGTTATCAAGAAAACATTTTTTCTGTGCAAATCTGTATTATTTTATCGATAAATCCGTTGTAATAATTATACACCTGTCAAATTAGTATACAGGACTGGAAAATAGGGATAATAATGTACACAATATTATTATATCACTGAGTAGGTCCTGGTAATCATCATGAGTCGTTTGATCAATACAAATTATTCACACACCTTTGATCATAATAACATTAAGAAATTCACAAATTCGAATCAACTAAAATGTTCAATCCCTAAAATACCTCTTTACCTAAAAAGAGATTACCTACAATATATCACCTTTTAAAAGTGCCAAAGCAGGCACACTTTCCAAGTCACCGGTCTTAAACTTACCACACGCCGCTCACGCTCCTTTTGTTTCGTAATAATAAGAATAAAAATAACAAGAAAGTTCATTGTCCATATGTTACGGGGAATGCAGCAGGCCCCCAGAGCGCACGCGCCGTGGAGGCTGGCCATGCATGAAGGCATGAGCCAGGCTGTGGTCAGGGAAGAAGAAACTTCATTTAATGTCTCCGACTTGTGTGGTAGACTTATGGCAGTATGGAGTATAGTTCGTTCCCCTACCTACACAATTCGTTTTACTTCAGATATGGATCTCTCTGCTTGAGTTGTTTTTTTATTTGTTTGTTGGGTAGAGTTGTACTACCAGCCTTACTTATGGACGTGTAACACGATGCTTTTTTTTTCAGATATACCCATATGAAAAATCTTTGCATTACATGATCATAACTTTCGTATTTACTTACGATTTTTTAAGGTAGTTGATATTAGAGAAGGAATAAAAATGAAAACATCTTAAACATGGACAGAGCATTGAAGTATTTGTTATTTATTTATTTTTTCTTTACATGGTAGGTATTATTGTTCACATTTCAATATTAACCTCACTATATATATTATTGTCTTTGCCTTTGCCGTCAACAAAATATTTAACATTTCCATGCAATATACAGCATTTCCAAAGATGATATATTTTCCTCTGGGCCTCATGTGTGGAGCAAATTTTTTTAGTCTAAAAGTTGCAAATGACTTTTAAAAAGTTGCTTCAACAAATGAACTTTCCGTTCTGCCACAGAGATTATCATCAATATAATTTATTTCATGTTCTTACTATCCTGACGAAGAAACCATCGGTTTCGAAATATGTCGGTAATTATGATTATATAGTGGTGTAAACAAAGTTAGTTGTTTCATTTAATTTAAAATGACGCTACAAAGTGATTTTGCGAAGTTTGAAGAAATATAATAATTAATAAAATTTTAACATATTTGTAATCACATAAAGCATTACCTACCGAAAAACTCAAAGATAATGCTTTATTTTACCTTTGTGGATAGATGGCGGGTTAAATTCGATTGCCATGGTTATTGTTATTTTTTAAAAAACATTAATCTCCCGTTTATACCCATTCATAATACATTGAAAAGCCGAAGAATAAAAAATAAAATCACCACTTGATTCGATTTTGACAAAGAAATTTAGATACCATCTTTCACTTTCGAGCCTCAAATTGTATTTGTCGATATTAATATTTTAGTTCTCATATTTTTCCCTTCTAAAACTCCTAAACTCCTTCAACAAGACCATCCTTGACGACCAAGGAAGGGGACGATCAACAATACCTTCTTTCAACTTTTTCATATTCCTCAAACACGCACCCTCTTGCATATAAAATAAAAATAATGCATGCCCTACACAATTCAGATATTGACTTCAGACCATAGAACCTTAAACTTTGGTAGGATGGTAAAGCCCATAAAATATATTTATAACCTCCCCGACTTGTAGCAAAATGGCGTAGAAATCCACTTCCTACGCACTACTCTAGATATAATTTAATGAAAGCTTTGGAAACATCTGCCAAATGCAAATTCGTAACGGCAATGCCCAGTGTAGCGGAACTTCCGCACACAAAGAGGGGAGAACATTTACATTTTTACTGCGAGATTTTCAACACAAGATCAAGACGGAATAGTTTATACATTGTGTACATTTTTCTTTGTTATGTTGAATCTTTGAAATAATGAGTAAGCAAGATCCATCATCTGGTTTTATGGCCAGTGCCTTCAAGATTCTCTCCCTCCTTGGTCATGGGTTTTAGTTACATTGGTACCGAAATGGCATTAACATAATTTTATTTTACAGTGTTGATTCTTAATTACGTCAACGATGAATTCCTCTTATATATCTTTCAAAATGTTCAACTATGTATTGATATTAGAGAAACATAATTGTATGATCTTTATACCCTCAGTGTTCAGAATTGGTATTTTGCAAAGAGAAGGAACTGTTTTATAAAGTGCCTTGTATCGAATATGTTAAATGGTCTTCTTATTTATATTTTGACTTATTTTAAAAGTAGTAAACAATAAAAATGTTATTTTTCTTTATACTGAAAGAAAGTCCGTGCCAACATATTGTTTTTAAGTGATATATAGATACTATAGCATGGAACCAAAAACTTATTTTTATATCATAAAATCTAATCTTCCAAGGTTTCACAAACTTTCAATGTCATCTTTCACATTATTGTGATTTATGCAGACACAATATTTTAATTCTTAGGACGGATTGTTTCACAGAATTTGTACTCAAATTTGTACTCGAATTCACTGAATTTCAAAGTCACTATTCAGTTCTGTGAAAATTCTATTGAGTTGTATTACTATCCAAGTACTGTGAACCAACCGGTCCATAATGATATAACAACAAAACTTAAACAGAGCCTTCAGAGAATTGTTAAAGTTCTAATTTTATTTTATCAGGATGTAATTATTTTATATTGTTTTAATGTATATATATATATATTTTATTAATTTTACAACATGTGTCAATTTGTAAGGGGGGGTTGGGTACCGCCACCTTAGGAACCATTTATTTGACAACCAACACCCCTTCCATAGATCACCTCCCGGTGGTTCGCTACGTTTGGTGCAGGGGTACACGGGTTAATGGGGTGAGGATTTAGACAATCCTCTTGGCGGTGGATGCGTCTACCTACCTGCTGTCGGGCCGGATTTGAACAGACTGGTTGCGGGAGACCCCTCCAATAGGACTTGCACCGCAATGGGACAAATGGATTCCTTCGACCGTCACTCCTGGACACACTAACCCCCATAATCCTACTCATCCTCTCCTTACTTAAAAAAAACCCTCCGAACAGCAACCCGAAAGATGACATACGCTCTTAGGCAAATTATTTTCCTCAGGGCCTCCTGTGTGGAGCTAATATAATAAAATGTAAGTGAAGTAAATGTTGGAATAAATTGTACCTTATTTTGTTACTTAAATTTTTCTATAAATGTTTTTCGTATTCACTCATTATGACGCTGTTTTCAATTTGTTTAAATATCGTTAAATCTTTATACATATCTCTACGTTTATTGTACATAATAAAGATCAATTTTTGAACACCATAAGTGTGTAATACGAGCTTAGTTACTTAGTTGGGTATTCGAAATTTTGTTTTAAAAAAACCTTGTTCAAAAACATTACACGAATAAAAAAAAACCTAACCCAACCAAATACACACAACAAATACAAATAAATACATCAAAAAAGTAGAAATATACATATTTTTTAAATACTCGAACATGAACATTTGCATTAGTCAATTGCATTGTACACATAGTTTTGTATCACTGATCAAAGAAACGGTGGACGCAATATTTTGGCCAAAGGTTGTTATAATGTTTTGTCTAGTATGTAGTTAGATTGTAGAAATATATTATAAATTTATACTTGCCCTTGAGCAAACAGCGCTATACAAATCATCCAATTATTATTATTATTATTGTCCGCAACCTTAAGACTCGGTATTCCCTTTACACAGCGTTCATCCGTCCCCACTTAGAACTGATTTGGACTCCTCTTTACCAAGCTCAGATTGAAAGAATCGAAAGAATTCAAAAAAAAAATTTTAAACACATAAATTATAAAAAAAAAAAAACTTCTCAAATTACACCGAATCTATTAATTACCATAACTTCGACTCCCTTCATACACGACGTTTAATTTTTGACCAAATCTTATTATTTAAAATTCTTAATAATGGCCTGGACTCGCCAGAACTAACCAACTTAATAAATATTCATATTCTGACAAGATCAACACGGCAATCCCATTTGTTTCATTTGCCTACACATAGAACTAACTTTAGAAAAAATTCACCAATTCCCCGTATATGTGCACAATATAACACAAAATTTCAAAATATTGACATATTTAACAATACACTTCACAAATATCGATTCGAAGTAACACGTACGATCGAAAATTAATACAAGAGTGTGGAATGTATTCGGAGCATCTCCTATCCTCATCCTATATTCCTCTTCCTCTTCTTCTCACCCAAAACTAATTGTATGTAATAAAACTCCATCTCCATTCAACTTTAACATAGGAGACTTTTTTGGCTTGACATCATTTAACAATGTATATATTTATCTTCATATTTTATGTATAAGCTGACTGTCTCTTACCAATAAATAAATAAATTATTACCAAGTTAGCCCACTCCATTAGCTTGCCTCGTAGCACAGTCGCTCGATAAGGATTGTCTGGACAACTTTCGGTAACTTGATCGTTCCTTTCGACTGCAGATCGCCAATGAATACATAACAGTTCATAATGATAAAGTGTCCTATATTCGACATCACCTAGGGAACGATGAGAAGTTACCGAAAGTTATCCTATCAATCCTTATCGATCGAATGTGCTAGGGAGCTTGAAAGCATTGAGTAAGTTAATTATTAATTTAATTTAGTAGTGATGGACATTCTACGACTACTTTATTTCTAGATTAACCGTCGCCAGAAAAGTTACTTGGGTGGAAATTACTACGCCCTATGAGCATGAATTCCATAATAAGTAGTAGGCGGCTAGGCGGTGGCAAAACGAAGAATTCCAAATTGAAAATCCGCAAAAACATCATTCGGAGATATTGAGGTTTGAAGTTTAGAATTTATTTGTTATTACAATAACGTATCAATTCTAAACTTCAAACTTCAATGTCTCTGAATGATGTTTTTGCGGATTCGTGACTTGAAATTCTTAGTTTTGCCACCGCTTAGCCTTAAATGTTTTGCTTATTCACTCATTGATCAATGAATAATTGGAACAAAAATGATTTAGAAAAATGATTTTTAAACGAATATATCTACTAAATAATATATAGTAAAACTGCGCCTTTTCACATCCGTTGCATAATACCATGGTGGATGAGGTTTGCCTGTGGTTCCGGAAATTGCGAACGCAAACCCGGTTTAGCGAAACAACATTATAACATTGATTTGGATTATACGTCGTCTGCAGGTGCCTAATGAAAATAGCGTTTAAAAAATATAACATAGAACCATGTTAACCACTGTAGTCTGCGTATAGATGTCATTTCAAATTGTTTTCTAAGCAGTATACCATAGACAATGTACAGAAATTGTAATATTTAATTCAGTATGTATTTTTATACATTAGCTCCACACACGAAGCCCTGAAGAAAATAATTCCCCTTCAGGACCTATGTCATCTTTGGGGGTGTTGGGTGGAGGGTTCTTTTTAGGAATGAAAGGAGAGGATGTTCTGAGAAGGAAAAAAGTGTGAGGGATGGGTAAGAGTCTGGGGGTCAGTGTGTCCAGGAGTGACGGAAGAATGATTCCATCCCTTCCACTATGGTACAAGCTGTGTTCCGAGAAAGCCCTGCTGGAGAAGTCTCTCACGATCCGGCCTGCCACGCAATTGGTGGGCAGACGCATCCGCCACCAAGACCCGGACAAACCTCACCCATGAACTCGGGCACCCCTGCTAAGTCACCAAACGTAGCAAACCATTTGGGGTAACCTATGGCAGAAGTGTTGGTTATACAATAAATGGTGCGGCGGTACCCATACCCACCTGCCAAAATGTAAAAAAGGCCTCAAATAAGTACAAGGTAGGGCAATTTCTGGTAACTAACACACGTTTAAGAATTAAAATAAATGTATATATTATATATTATATATATATAACACACAAACCAGCGAGAAATCGTATTGACGTCATCCTCTTTCTTCCCTCTCGTCTTATTTGAAAACGAAAAAGTAAGAAGATACTAGAATGATGATGTCACGTACGATCTCTTGCTGGGACTAGTATATCAAAGTTTTTCATTGTGGTTCAACATAGTTTTTTTTTTTATTTTTTTTTTTTATTCATTTTGTTTGTTACGGGTTTGTTTTACATGGCTTTTCGACCAAGCTAGGCAAATGCCCGTATTATGGTAGTCGAGATTCATAAGATGTTATTTTAAGTATAAACTATTAAGCATAATCATTCATATATGTAGATGTAAGTACAAACATATAGCATATATATTAGGGAAAATATTCATACTAATATTAGGTACATGATCACATACAGGAAAGGAGTTAAAGTAGGTGATCTTGTATAAATAAAAATAGAATAGAATAACAAATAATAATATTAGGTCATTACATACGACATTGGCGTTTTGCCGTACTGGCAACTTTGATCTCAAATATCTTCTCTTTGGTTAGGAATTTTAAATTCAAATTTATACAGCTATTTACTCATCACACTATTTAATTTGTGTTTCGAAAATTATAATAAAATTATAATTGTAGTGAACGACACCAACACTCGTCCACCAAACGCTCAAAGTAAGTCACAAGTAACAATTTTCGCTTTGGGCATGATTTGGCTGGTTCGGCAGGGTTCAGCCATTGCGATGAGCGCTTCCGATTATCGTACAGGATCCACTTTTCATCACAGGTAATGATTCGATTTAAAATCCCTTCATTATTGTGCCGGTTGAGTAATGCAACGCAGCAATCAACGCGCGTTTGTTGATTTGCTTCACTCAATTCGTGAGGTACCCACCTTTCAAGCCTTTTCACCTTCCCAATTTGCTTCAAGTGGATTAAAACAGTTTTATCACTAACACCGCAGCCTGCAGCTAACTCGGACGTGGTTTGCGATGGATCCGCTTCCACAATAGCCTTCAAATCACGGGGCTTGTTCTGCAGGTCGAAATTTCCAGAACGAAAACGTTGGAACCAAAGATGCGCTGTGTTTTCTTTTGCGGCACCGTCGCCATACACATCATTAATCCTTCGAGCCATTTCTGCAGCACTGGTGCCACGGTGGAACTCGTGCTCGTAAATAACGCGATATTTCAAGTTTTCCATTTTGTAAACTAAGTGACGCAAAGAAAAAAAAACAATTAAGGAAAAAACAAATGAATTATAATTTTCGAAACACAAATACATGAGTAAATAGCTGTATAAATTTGAATTTGGAATTCCTAACCAAAGAGAAGATATTTGAGATCAAAGTTGCCAGTACGGCAAAACGCCAATTTCATATGTAATGACCTAATATTATGGAAATAAAAATAAGAATAATAGCACTAGCGTAATATAAAGTTTTGATTTTAATTTAAAAAAAGGTATTAATTAACAAAAATAATAATAATTTAAATTACATTTGGCACTTTACACACTTTGGTTCCTTAGAACAGGCAATCTGCCTAGCTAGGAACTAATATCGACCTAAAACAACGTAATAACACTTGTATTCATTTTAAATATATTCTCTTATTATGTAATATTATTTCTGTTATTTTGGCTTTAAATCAGTTTTCGATGTCTTAACATCAATTCTCAGTAAGTTGAACATTTTAGGCGCGATGTAAGAGAACTGTCGCTGGGCGAAAGCTGTTTTTGTTGGAGGAATTTTGTATTTTTGGTGTGGTATGGTGCAAATATTTTGTTGAGTTTTGACTGTTAAATCATTTTTCCTTATGTGTATGAGAATAGGGAAGTTGAGTGAAAAATATTTTGACTTATAAAAAATATGTTCATGTAGATGACATGCAAACTTAAATAACAGTTTTTTTTTTTTTTTTTTTTAAATTCTTTTTCATAATTAAATTCATTCTACAAGTTTGAATTTTATTAAAGCCCGCGAAAACGGCGGCAAAAGCATAATACCGTGCGGCAGAGTTTGTGACGTAAACCGGTCCTTGATTGTGTGAAATTTAAGGGAAAATATTTACAAAACCGGGACACGCTTAATATGGACTAAAAAAATAATTTTAAAAGGTTGTAGTAGTTAGATATTAACTAGTACTAATCAATTCAGTTACCGGAATTTCGAAAAAAGTCCATTATAATGGTTATTTTTTAAATTAAAAAAAAAACGAAATATCATTTTTCAACGAAACTTGCTACAGTTCCTAACATAGCGGTCGGTGAAAATTATCAACGTTCATTTCCGTTTCAAGCTCTGCTAGGTTCGGTTTAGTTTCAAAAATTACCGTATCATCCGCATAAAGTTGTAGAGTTCCTTTAATACCCCACTTTGTTATGTCATTTACTTACATTAGAAAAAGCAATGGTCCATGAATTGATCCCAGATACTCCTCATGATATTTTACCTAATTCACTCGTTTCTACTGCTAATTCTATTGCCGAAAAGCGATTTGATAGGTAAGATCGGAAAAGTTTCAGAGGTGTACCAACAATACCCAAATGTTTCAGTTTTTCGATCAGTACCTACGTCATGATCCACCGTGTCAAACGCCTTTTTTAGATCAATAAATATTGCCGACGTAAAATCACCGTGATCTATATGTTTCTGCAGATTTGATATAAAATCGAAGGCTGTGCACATTTAGTGTTAGATCGTCGTCTGAAACCATATTTTAAAAGTATGACGAAGATTATCATCGTTTTGTAGATCAATAAGCTCTAGC
Source organism: Limnephilus auricula (assembly GCA_951813805.1). Lineage (NCBI taxonomy): Eukaryota > Metazoa > Arthropoda > Insecta > Trichoptera > Limnephilidae > Limnephilus > Limnephilus auricula. Next base: position 25,270,467 of record OX638393.1, read on the forward strand.
TGAGCTTTGTCTTGCACATTTTTAGCCACAATTCCAATGGCATTATAAAACAAATCTAAAATGGGCTGGGCCTTTTATAAACCACCAAATCTTTCTTTCATTTAAAACTGCTTTATTTATTATTGAAAAGAAGATAGCCACATTTAAAGAGCCGACCATGTTGAATCGAAGGGCCGCGGTGTGTACCTGCTTGATATAAATGAAGTTAAGTTTTATTTTACACTTCACGTAATCATAAAACCAGAGCCAAGAATATAGATAAGCTTAATATACCCAAGTGTAATACTTTCTTTGGACAAAGAAGCTCTGATTTTTTAAGCTATAATCAAACTCCCACCTAGTATCAAATAAAATTAAAAGAAATCATAACTATGTTCTTAAATACTTAAAATCTTAGCTTAGGAAATTATCGGAAAAGAGTGAATTATTTTATTTTAAAACATCGTCATAGAAGTTACTAAAAAAACCATAACCATAAAGGTCACTAAAAACCCTTATCCAAAACCTAGTCCCCCTCAGCACAGGATCTTTTGGTGAGGAGAACATTAAAAAATGTGCGTATTTTTATATTATTTATATATATTTATTCATAATGTGTAATATTGGAAAAATTTTATGTTATAATATAGTAATTAAAGTAAAATTAAATTGAATAGATTAACTTTACGATTCCAATTCACATCATTCACGTTGAGCCTTAGTACCTTAGAATGAATTTTGGAATAAACCAGAAATCGGTTGTGATATTCTAGTCTAATGTACATACATGTACAATGAAATCCGTTGTGATATTCTAGTCTAATGTACATACATGTACAATGAAATCCGTAGTGATATTCTAGTCTAATGTACATTTTTTTTTTTTTTTTTTTTTTATTTTTTTTTTTTTTACAAATACAGTTGTTATACATTGTATATATATTTTTTTAATACATTTTTTAAATATCGTGATTCACCTTTTTTTGAGCAATGCTCGTGTACAATGAAATCCGTTGTGATATTCTAGTCTAATGTACATGGGAGGAAAAGGTCCAAGATATCTTGCTTGCGTTGCTTTGAGAAACAAGTCACAAAACGAAAAGTTTATTATTTTTTATCACCCATAAATAATACTGAATCACCATTTAAGTAAAGTTTAATTTTAAATAAACTCTTGTTTCCAGTTCAAATCGTCCCGCTTTTAGCGTTAGCCTAGTAGCGGTACTAATAATTCCATGGCCACCACAAGCCGCGCGGCAGTCTGGCTCTGCGGGTTATCTCAAACGTCCAATTACCCGAGCCCGAGCCGCAGCGAGCTACCGGGTACTGGGGCAGTGACAGTTAGACAGAAGAAGTGCATTCTGCGCTCCGGGCAAATTAATATCATTAAAGCTTTTATAACCTCAAATAATTGGGTTAAGAAAACTGAAGTCTTAAAATTAATGTTGAAAATGTTATGTTATGTTCTCCCGGCAGAAAAGAAAGCTGAATTTATAAATTAATTCAAAAATTTTAAGAAATAAATTAATTAAAAAATAGCCGTCGTGCGACGCCTGGCAGAAATATTGACTTTGATTTTAATTGAAGTCAGATAAAATGAAAGTAAAGAAATCTTCATATATTTTTTTTATAAAACAATTATTTTAATATTACAAATAAACATTTATCGTCATTGAGGATATAAATCCATTGCCGATTTTTGTAAGAATAAAAGCAAATGTATCCCACAGAGTTTTGGCGGCCGGCCGGCGGAAAGAGCCGATAAATTACGAGGCTGGCCGAATAAAGCGTCGTCCCGTCTTGCCACGCTAGAGTCGGTTTTATCCCCCTAGGCAGGTCAATAGTATTTACATTACATATATAATAACTTTAGAAGGCCCGTGAAGAAAATATTTAATTCAGCTCCTGTAATATTTCGTATGCTGTGTGGAGAGCCATTTTATGGAAACGAATGAGAAAAAGTTCTGAGAAGGAAAAAGGTATGCGAAGTGGGTAGGATCTAGAGGTCAGTGTGTCCAGGAGTGACGGATGTATGAATACACCGCTCTCGCTGTGGTGCAAGACGATGACGAGAGAGAGACTAGCTGGAGAGATCAATGGGTCTCCCAAAACATGCCCTTCCCGATCCGATACTGCCACCCAATAGGTGAGCAGGCACGCCTATAACGTCTCAGGTCCAATATGTCGTTTGCGGCGGTATTACAAAAATGGGAAACTTAGACTTGCTGTAGAAAATTTATTCGTTAACATAAAAATAAAAAAAGGTGGAAATACCCTATTAGGACATACTCATATCAGAACCCAAATATCTTTTATCGAAAAAACGTCTGTCCCAAATAAGTTTAAGGGAGTTAAAAAAATATTGTGTATTGAGTTTTTTATATGTATATATTACATTACATTTATTCAAGTTCGAATGTGTTTTCAATCTTTACAATTTTTTTAAAAATATTTTATTAAAATTACTATAGATGCATAATCGAGGCTGGGCGCATAATACCTCCACTGTACTTTTTTTAATTTTACTCGAGAGATAAAGAACAAACTGATAAGCAGGAATATGAAGGAAGACTTCCATTATTTTAATTTATTGTATACATAATAATCATTATTAATATAAATAAATATTATTTTGATATTCATCTTCATTGGCCTGCTTCAAAAATGTTTTTTCACTCTCCTCTAAAATATTATTTTTCACATTATTAATTACTTGTAATACAATCCCGAAATATTGGCGTCACCTCTTCTCATCTGTGCCACATACCGCACACTGTTTTGCATCGACTTTAGATCAGAATTACTAATAATTATTAGTTTCTTTATTTGGTTTCTAATCCTTGGGTTTGATACCAAATAACCGACTGTCCCGATAAACCAGTGTACCAATTAAGTGGAATCGACTGTTTCAAAATTCAATGATCGCATTGAATTACTACAAAAGGTGTAAGCAAGACAAAAGGTTGTTTTCCATTGAAGTATATAGAGCATCGCTGTTGTAACGAGATCGTCTTCTACGTCGAATTTAATATTGTTCAATTGTATCATTTTAATTAGAGCAGGATAAGCTCAGATATTTATGGATTTTTTTTAATATTGAACAGTGCTGAAGATATAAGCCATTGTGACATCACTGGGCGTCCACGGCAGTAGGTACTGCAGCACTGTTATTCGAATTATGAATAGTGCGTGTGTTACTTCACGGGACATTATTGCATATATTTGACCAATGTTCTCTTTGATAGCTAATAACTTTAGGAATGTGGAAACGCTAAATTTCACTGTCGAATATATATAATATAATCAAATAAAAAATATAGAAAATTAAATGACGACCTCATTGTGTGCATAAAAGTGCTTAGATTTTTATATATTATGTAGAGATGACGGACGAAGAAAGCATGGAGAATATTTATCGGCAACATTAATGGGGCCAACAGACCTAGCTATAAAAGCTCAAGCGTTATTTGGTTTGGCGTATTTCGTCATATCGGTTGCCGTACATTCCTAATGGGAATGTATGACGAGCCATATGCTGAAGTAGGCTATAAAAGCTCGAGCGTTATTTGGTTTGGCGTATTTCGGCATATCGGTTGCCATACATGCCTAATGGGAATATATGACGAGCGATATGCTAAAGTAGGCCAAGCCAAATAACGCTTGAGCTTTTATAGCTAGGTCTGTTGGATCCATAAGTTAAAATAGGTATGTTATTCCAGGAAGACATAGCACAATCACGTGAACCAAATATTGGAATCACGACATGCCAAAAGTCCGAATTATAGTAGAGAATGTAAGATACGGTGTACGAATTTGACTTATATGTGTAACATACACATGCTGAAGTGTTAAGGTGTGATTTTCCATTAAAAAAATTATGTGTATCAATGTAAATACAAAAGTTAGTAATTTAATTAAGAACATCGCTTGATTTTATATTTTGTCACGTGAAGCCACATTTAGATGGGAGAATAAAACCATCGCCTTTTCGTCACTCACAGACACTAAAAGGATTGCCATTGTCGCCGTGGTCAACAATGGTTACCTTTTCAGTGGCCGTCATTGGCTAGAAAAAGACGGAGGGCCGTTTTTTTTTTACTTCTTTCTGTTTTGGCTTTATTAGATTCATACCAAGAATACCGTATTACCATGAAACAAAAATGATCGAGTAAAACAGTATGTTTGTAAGTATGTTCATTTGGAAATTATGTATACATACATTTAATAACAGCTCTTTTAATTAACCTGGTTGTTTCACACAATTTGAACAATTCATCACATAACAAAGTTAATATTAAAGTCCTATCCGAAGGAAAAGGTGTACGGATGGGTAGGAATCTGGGGGTCGGTGTCTCTAGGAATTACAACCATATAAATCCATCCGTCCCACTGCGGTGCAAGGCGATGTTCCGGGAGAGTCCGGCTGGAGAGATAAAAAGGTCTCCCTCATCCAGTCTCTCCCAATCCGGCCAGCCACGCAACTGGCGGGCCGATGCATACATCGCAAAGACCCGGAAAAACCTCGCCCCCATGAACCCGGGCACCCCTGCTAAGTCACCAAACAAAGCGAACCACTTGGGGTGACCTATGGCAGAGGTGTTGGTCATCCATTAAATGGTTCCCGAGGCGGCGGTACTCATACCCGCCTCCCAAATTGAAGTTATGGTACTATTCCAAGCACTGCGACATAATAGCCGAACTTGAATAGAACTTGTCTGAAATAATTGTCGCATGTCACTCAATATTACATTAGGGATTGATCAATCTTCACATATGATTTCTAGAAAAGAAAACATTTGAGATATAAAAAACTTTTTTTTTGAGTTTTGGCTCGTAGTTCATTTACTCGTATTTTAGAAACAAACAGTATGTACATAGGTAAAATCAGTGGTGAACAGTTTACAATTTTTAGAAATTATTAAAAGGTTAGTTATAGGGACGAATGACATTTCTCTATGAAATATCTGGAGAGTGGTTTATACATTTTATAGGAATATATATTTACAATTAATCGTATTCCAATTATTATTGTTTGTTTTTGCATTGTATATAGTGTTTATAAAATTTAATATAACAACGTTTTTAACAAAGAAATTGTTAAGGATTTCGGGATGAACAATAATGGTAGCTGATGTTTTGCTGGTGTTCAGTGTTTTAACAGAAATTTTTATTTAAATATGTCAAACCACAAGTGATTGCTTTCTGCAATAATTTAGTATTTTTTTTAATAATATGTCATTATCCTTTTTTAACATGTTTTTTTAACATAATTCGATGATACATGAATTACGCCCAATTTTCTAATGCCCTTCTTTTCCAGATATTTTGCACTCGAGGTGATGTTTCCCAAAAACGTCCCCATGAAATAAAACGCTAGCTATTATTTTTACTTATTTTAAATAATATAATCTTCCAGTATCAAACATTCGCAATTCAATAAATACCATTATTAATATTGTTATTCTTTAATTCAGTTACACAATTATTAAATAAATACGCTACAAGGTCCACAGAAAACTTAAGCAAACAAAAAAATATTCCAAGAAGGACCATACTACATGGCCATTAAATTAGATAACAACCTTCCACAAAACATTAAACAAATAAAAGATACAAACACAAATTCAAATCGTCACTAAACACTTTGCTTGTTAACAAATGTCTTTACACCTTAAGTGAATACCTCACCTAAATGAAACACCTATTTTTGTATTTTTATTGATATATTTGTATTTTTTTTCTGTATAAATATTGTAATAAAACATGTGTTTGGTAAACTGAAGAAATAGGGTATACCCATAAGCTACACCCTTTGTATTTTTTATTTGTACAATAAATTTTTTTTGATTTGATTTGATTATTTAAATTTTATTTTACGAATTTCATTTTCGCTGCCACGTAATATTCTTACTCCATTATTGTTTCCTTATCGAAGGATAGCTTCTCAGACTCCATATTTTACGTGTACATTTACAACTTTAAGTTTAACGAGAACAACAATATTTCAGCGTACGCTCTGCGGTAAAATATTATTGCAAAACTTTCCCCTCGTCTTCAAGAATAATAAGAGTGAAATAACCACCTTACTCGGCGAAATCTTTGTCTGTTTCCCGACCCATCGGTCAAACTAGGATTCAGGAAATGCAAAGCGCCTTATTTAATATACGAATAATCTAGATTGAAAAAAAAACAGACAGTATATCTCCCCCTTGGCTGGCGATAAGTCAGAATTGAAATGTTTACATGTCCCGAAGAAATACAAAAAAAAATTGAAGTGGGTAGTATTTCTACACTACCGTTAGTTTTTTTACATGAATGTATGTCTTTCGTCCTCACTGGGAATATTTTATGGGGAAAATAAAAGTCACATTTCGATGAATAAATTTCCATTTTGTTTAGGATAATCTTACAATGACAACAAATTATGCACAGGGTAATGAAATATAATTCATATTATCTGAAATAGGCAATTTTATAACTGAAACTAAAAACTTTGAAAATATTTTAATGTTTTCTACATCCATCATTTTGAACGGAAAGTGAAGCTTGTGCAATGATGGGGGACTTAAGAATCATTAGAATCATACCGGGTCAAACAATGCTTAGCAATCATACATTTTCTATGAAAATGGCCACAGATATCGCACGTCGCGATGCGTGTGACCAATGTGGTTCTAAAACATAAATTTTCATTGAAAATCTATGGTTGCTAAGTAGCCCAGATATTGTTAGGCGTAGCGATGCATACGTACGTCGACCCAGTCTGAATCTACCATTAGCCTAGCAGTAGATTGATCCTTTGATGCGACGCCTGGGTAGAACCCGAAGAATTTGTCCACTCGGCTAATAAATAACCGGTCGATGTAATGCAGCGCCGTTCAGATAATTTTTCACAATTATACAAATATTATCATTTATTAATGGTTAAATGGTTCTATGTATCTACACTGTAGATCTATGGTACTCAAATATGATTCATACGTACATTTTCAAGTATCTAAAGTGTAAGCAATTTTAAATTACTTTTTTTTTTTTTTTTTTAACTTTTTAACTTAAAGAGTTAAACCTCAAATTATAATATTTTAATTAATGAAGATAATATTAGCGAAAGTCAATCGAAATCTTTTTCGAAAGTCAATCGTATCTTTTTCTGATTTTTCTGTTTCGGATTTTCGATTGACTTTCGCTAATATTATCTTCATTAATTAAAATATTAAATTACTTATTTACGTACCCCTTTTTTGGCGGACACAAGCTTTTTTTTCAAACTACACCAGGCAACTTGAATCATCAGAAATGCGAATGCTTAGATGGTCGGCAGGAGTGTCACTAAAAGATAAAATTAAAAGTTCACGCATTCGTGGTAGCCTGGGTGTCACAGACATAAACAATAAGCTAGAGGAACGACAGTTGAGATGGTATGGTCACATAAAACGGAGACCACAAGACAACACAGTGAAGCAGGCAATGTCTATGGAGCTTCATCAACAGTCATCCAGAGGAAGACCAAAGAACTCCTGGATGACTCAATGCTCCAAAATCCTAAGTAGAAACGGCCTGGAAGAGAGCGATACTTTTAAAAACTCTTTTAAAAACAAGACCTGAACTGGACAGCAAGAGGTTGGATTGTATTCAAATATTTATTGTATTACCATGAGAAAAATGTATTTCGCATTGGTGAATTTGTGAGGCTGGAGGTAGCGGGGAGACGAAGGAGATGAGTAAGAGTGGGGTTGGCGTAAGTGGCCTGGACAACAAACGCGGCCAAAGCCATTTTAAGCAACATTTCAATTCTGAATGGTGGCCTTACACCAGGACGATACTGATAGTATGTATCTTCCACTCTATATTATTACCCGTATTATTGGGTGCTTTACACTCTTGTATAGGCCCCAAAATATAATGAAAACAGTAATAAATTGTATGGATGTCTATATCAACAACTGTATATGCTGTCATAGTACTTACGCAATAAATAAATTTAAAAAAGAGTACAATGTTACTTTTATCTCCAATTTTCTTTCTTGTAAATTATGTCAAATGCAGATTTCTAATTTACGATTTCCAAGATATTAATGTTCTCGTCTATTCAGAATTTTCGTGTTTTGATACTTGCATATTTTTGATGTTATGAATAAATGTTTTCTCAATATCAAAACACTGCCAATCTCCCTCTTCTTTGTAACGTCAATGATAATACAATTTTCCGAATCCAAATTTCATACCCCCATCACTTTTGAATTGAGGACCTGACACTACCAACCGGTCCAATTATTTAAATATTAAAGCTTAACTTGAAGAGAGTCTGCTTTAATTCTGGGAGAATCTAATCATGGATTTTATCATCGTTATTATATAATATTTGAGAACGAGATGGAAATGAGAAAATAAATATTAAATTATATTCCGAGGTTGCTTAAATATATTTGTGTGGAAGAGAGAATACATTCTTGTAAATATTTATCACTGGCGTGCTGTGATTTTAGTAATAATCCGTTATTTTGACTCTTCAGAAAATTACGCTATGCCAATCAAAAACTTGTTCGATTAAGTTTCAGTTCATAAGATATTAAAAAGTTGTTATTATGGATTTAATGGTACATACATTTAAATTCCGAATGATAGGGAAAGTAAAGATTTCAAATGGATTGAAAAATAGAAGATTTTTAGTAATTGTAAGTACCCAAAATCAGTCAAGTTCCTTACAGTATCAGTTAAAACATCCTATTTTGTACCTTCTCCGGGGTTCAAATTTCAATACCTCGTAATCTCTTATTCGCCGCTTGAAAACTCTTGCTGAAGTAATCCGAATCTAATACACATGCATCCGAAATGTATCGATCCGAAGAACAAGCAATTTGACTTCAAAAATTTGGCGTATTTTTTCAGAGGCTAAAAATATTCCCGCTTTGCAATAAAATCCAAATAAATGGAATATTTGTTAATGTATTTGAAAACTAAAAACTGTTTTCGAAAGGTGATGAAAAGGGCTTTCAAATTTTATTATTATAAAAAATCACGTAATTTTATTTATATAAAAATTTTGGATGAAAACTTTAAAAAGTTATACAATTGGCTCACTTTACGAATTTTTCCAACTAAAATTACTGATATTGAAGAAAAAAATAAAAACACATACATGTTTCATTAGACAAATTAATTATAAATGTTACTGTCACCTCACTTTTTTGTCGTTTCATGTAAAAATAATTCTTAAAATATTCAGAAAACCTCGTAATTTTTTTTTTCAAATAGCAACTTTGGTTTCATAAAGGTGTATATTTTATTTTTTTTATGGTTAACTTTTAGATTTGAATATATAGCGTGTTGTATTTTCTTTCCAATGCCGTGTAGATCACGCTTCTCACTATGATAGTAATGGAGACACAACGATTTCTATGAGACATATGTGAGCTGGGACAAATATGGTCTCCTGTGATTAAACGGGTTAATTGGCATATAGAACTCCGGTCCAAAAATGCCCATTTCGATTTCATCAAGAGTTTATAACAATTGGTAGTAGAAAAAATGATTTAGAGTTTGTTAAAAATTATTTCCAAGGGAACATGGCTGCAGTATGGGGAGGTTGAACTTTACGGAGGATTTGTTCTGGTTTTTTATGTGTGGTACGTACGTTTTCGTCGTCCGGGCGAGGCAGTTTATAGACGCGTTATTGTGGGTGGGAATTCCCGCATAAATTTTTTCCACGAGACTTAAAATGTGTTTTTTTTAATAAGGAACGAGCAGCAGAAAATCGTAATATTTCACCAAATGGAAGAGTTTTTTAAGTAGGTACAAATAAAAATAGTTTATATCTGCTTATATAATATCTCACTATGAACGGTGCGCACCTGGCGGGTGCTCAAAACAGATAGATAAAGTTGTCCAATAATAATAATTGAAGTCCTTTTTTCATTAAAGCCGAGACCTCAGTAAATAATCGGAATAGAATTGAGCAGGAAATTCAGCCCTGTCAAGTGCTATCTACCTTCCATTCTAGCAGACAAGTGTCCGAATAACCCTCCTCCATCCCCTCCAACCCTCTTTCCTCCCCTGTCCAGCCCCTTACAACCCCTCTCCATCCTCTATACAGCTCATTATTTTAGCCTCCCCACTGGACTTATAGTCGGGGATTATACCATGTGTTCATGTGTACATTCTCTGAAGATATTAGGCAGTATTCAAAAACCTGGCAGGCTTACGGAAAGTCTCCATTTTGTATACTCGGCAAACTTTTACGAGAATGAGAGTAAAAACTAATAATGGGTTTTTGTTGTTGTGTATACATACAAATTTCGTAAATCTTCTCAAGTTATCGTATGTACATGAATTTAAGAGGAGCTCATGCTAGAACCACTAGAAAACTTGTATTCACGAGAGCCAGTTCTGCGTGAATATGAGTAAAAATTAAAAATAGTTCTTTGTTGTGCAACAAATCAAATTTTGGTTGGTTTTTGTGTTTATCTACTTGTGAAATTTGTCTAAAAATTATTTTAATCGTAATAGAAAATTTATAATTGATTAAAAGTTAATTCCTATCTGATCTGATATTGAACTCAGAAGCTAGAATTTATTCGTCAGTTGTTGTTTTTTTCCTGAAAGGGTTTAAGTTTTCAAATATATAATGATGCTATTTAAGTACATGTATTGAATTTCGATTTTCTTTTCATGAATGAATGAATGAATGTAAATCTTGGAAAAAAAATTAAACAACTTTCTGACATCCGAACAAGCTGAAACTCGGCAAAAAACTAGTTTTTTTTTCATTAATTCCACATAGGAGGCCTTGAGTCAAACAATTTTCTTCAGGGCCTATGTCATCCTTGAAGATGCTCTGTGGAGGGTCTTATTGAGAAGAGGAAGGAGTGAACATGGGTCTTGAAGAAACCCATGTTGTAGGAAGGAGGAAATACAGAAGCCTGCCAATCGTTCCACAGCCGAGCTGTTGAACTCAAGAACGAGTCGTAGAAGCGACCCGTTCTCATGGGAGAAATGTCAACCGTGTACATATTTTGGGCGCTTTTTTGTTGCGTTGTCAATGACGATGTTTTTTTTTATTTTTTGTTATAACAAAAATACCTTTACATTGTATTGACATTTTGACTGTCCAATTAGGTAGATCTCCCGTTCTAGGACAGCCAATGTATTCTACATTTTTTTGTGGCACTCGCGCACACACTCGCATTTCTCTGAAATTGTCTAAAAGATGCCCGAAAATTGACAATCGATATATTTTAGTAAAAAAAAAACTTTATGTTTATTACGGGTTGATTTTCAAAAAATTATTTATTACTGGCACGAAGTAGAAGTATAAAGAGCGTTTTCTCTGCGACAACGTTTAACGCAGTTAGGCGATCCTAAAAGGTCGGATGTCCTCAAGGTGTTCACAAGTACCTAAACATGTTATCCTGATACGACCCTTAGCTTTTTAACATTGAGTGTGTTTTTTTAACTCATCTTCTCAACGGTGTCAAAATTTTAAATTCGACGTTTGACTTCAAAGAAAAAGTGTATTTCAAAATGTATTTAAATTTTTAATCCGACATTCTACTTTGAAAGTGAAGTGTATTTCAAAATGCATTTAAATTTGATTTTATAAATAATAAACAAATAAAAATAATAAAAAAATCAAAATAAATATATACGAAAACGGATTTGCGTGTACTGACCTGACGAAGGGTGACAAATGGATCGACTGAAACCATAGTGAACTAATTCACTTTTTGGAATTTCTTAGTTAGAGCTTGAAATCAGGGCTCAAAATCATAATCTATCTCTGCCAAAGAGAACCAATCAGAGAAATACTATCTATGATTGGTCAAGACAGTATTTATCTGATTGGTTCTCTCTTGCAGAGCTAGATTATGATTTGGAGCCCTGATTTCAAGCTCTAACTCAGAAATTGCAAAAAGTGAGTTACTTCACTATGGTTTCAGACGATACAAATATCAGAATAACGGTCACACCAAACGTTCCTAGAAACAGTGCATAAAGAAGCATAGTGCAATTCCAGAATTAAAAAAAGGTTAGAAAACTGCTTCAAGGTGAGTTACAAGCGTATATAATAGAAACAAAAGGAGATATGGCTATGGCATATCAGCGTGACGACCGTCGCTGAGCTACAACCAAACTGAACATACTATCAACGCGGTGGAGCCATTGAAAGGGTAACCGACGAGTTCATCGAAAATCAATTCATCGAAAGCAAATATACAAAATACACAGAAAAAAGGTTAGGTTAGGTTAGGTTGAATTTTAGTTAGTTGAACTCGTTTTCGATGAACTCGCCGTGAACCAATGAAAGTTATGCGGTAGGTATATAGGTTGAATAAATTGTGTATAGAAGCGATTCGCAGTAGTAAAACGATGTTGTCGAAATTATACTGCACTCGCAGTTTGATATTAATAACACTACACCGTTCATCTTCCGTGTTTTTATTCTCTGTGGTTACAGGAAGTACATCACACTTATATTCTGCCGCAAAAATTTTCCTAAAGATCGACCTGACCGATAAGACAAAATGGATGAGGTTTCCAAGAAAAATAGAACACACAATCTTGAAATGAATATCCTACCGGAAGGCGAAGATAACATTTGAAACCAGTTCACCAATTTACTTACATTGGGGTGGAAATGAGCGATTTATTATTATTTTTAATATTTGATAAATAATATTACGTCTTTTAAAACGTTATTTGATAATATGGGCCTCTTTACGTGCTTTACCCGTGCTAAGGCCACCATTTTACAATTAATTAAAATTCATTTAAAATGTGTTTTTTTTTAATAAAATAAATAAATACTAAGATGATATTAAATATAATACGTGTATTTGATTCTTGGAAGGAAAATTATTTATTTTTGGTCTAAATATTATTTTTGAAGAAGAAGATAACAATAATAATTTATTTTTTTTAAATATGAAAATGAACAAGACACAGAAAAATAATAAAATATAATGGCTGCAACTGGGACTCGAACCCAGAATGGGAATTACCATAAAAAATTATAAAGAGATTTTTTCTTATAAAAACAAAAATAAATATTATTTACCCAATATACAATACCCACAAAGCACCCATCTGGCCACTCATGTAATCTTACTAATATTATAAACGCGAAAGTTTGTATGGATGTATGTGTGTTTGTTACTCTTTCACGCAAAAACAACTGAATGGATTTTAATGAAACTTTACAATAATATAGCTCATACATCAGAATAACATATAGGATATAAATCTATAAAGCCAGCTTTTTACAATATTAAAATATAAATAATAATTATTTTTTATTAGAAAATGTCCAAATTTGAGGATGACATTTTGCATAACAATGATTGTTGAATCAAAATTCTATTTTAGAAAATATTTAAATTAATAAATTTATTTGAAGTACTCGCCTAATACTTTGAACCAAGAATTATAGATATTTTAAATAAATAGATTAAGAATTTTGGTATAAACATAGATGGGGACCTAGGACAAGAAAATAGGCAAATAGAAGTACTAATCCTGCGCAGACGAAGTTGCGGGAAGAAGCTTGTATATATATAACTATGTTAAATTATATTTATATTTATTTCACAAGTCTTTGATTATTGTCTACATATATCATTAGAACATTATTTTCTTTTCTTCCATAACACGGACAAGCATGGCAAGCATGGCATGCCTAGCATGGTGGTCGAAAAATCCTCAATTGCAACAAACTATACAATGAATAAAGAAACATAAAAAAATTAAAATAAACACGAGCTCCTAGAGCTCAACTTTTGGAGTAGTTATTATTATAATATATATTTTAAATAATTTAAAAAAAAATAATGTCATAAATTATATAACTTTGCATATTGTAAATCATCTGTAATGTTAAAAGATTTCTTGTATTAATAATAAATAAAATTAAAATTAAAATAAGTTCAATTAAATAAATTGAATAAAGATTTAGGAAATGAAATTAAAAGAATTTGGCATTAAAATATAACCATTTGTTATTTCGGCTAATGGCATTATACCTAGCTCTCTCATTAAAAATTTAGGCATATTAGATTTGTCAAAGAATTTGTATATAAAAATGCAAAAATCAGTCATTTTAAATATAATACGTGTAGGATTACGAAAGATTTTTTTAAATATTTATATTGAGGGATCAGTAGGATTTATCGGTCAAATTAGGAATTCCACCAAGCCGAACCCTCTGATATGAAAATATCTGGAGACAGTGATTATTATTATTTTCCCATTTAATAGTCTGGTAGGTTAACGTGTTGTTCTTGTATTGTTTTGAATTAATTATACTTATATAATACACTTGCATAGCATGGTTTTACTAGATGATCGTTTTTATGGAAAAGTTTGTGAAAGGGTTTAGTTTTTCCTATGGGGAAAACTAAACCCGAACCTAAAAGTCTGGTAAAAAAAATCCGAGTAATATTTAGTATTTTTTTACTTCACTCAAATTTGTAAATGTTAACCTCAATACAGGCAACTAGTTCTTGAGAGGTTGATGTTTGCATGTAAAAAAAATAGTGAGAAGCAAATAAATGAATAAAATATAATAATGAAATAATGAAATAAGATAATGAAAAAGAAATCCGCAAATATTGCGAGGTACAGTTGTATATTATAGTGATGTGTGTATTGTAATGGTATTGTGCATTATGCATATATTTTTTTTTCCTTTAAGTTATATAGCAACAGAACAATTAGAATATCAAAAGGCTGATCGCTAAATTAATTAACGAAATTCGACCAATTTATCGATTAACAATAAGATACCAGGCCCCCTAGCATACTCGATCGATAAGGATCAATAAGGTCTTTAGGACAACTGCAGATCGCTAACGTACAAACAACAGTTGATGTTGAATATATTAAGGACACTTAGTCCTCGTGAATTGTCTCTTATTCATTTTCGATCTGCAGTCATACTAGGGAACGATCCTTATCGATCGAGTATGCTAAGGGGCAGCCCCCCTAGCACACTCGATCAATAATGATTGATTGGATAACTATCGGTAACTTCTTATCGTTCCCTAGCATGACTACAGATCGCCAACGTATAAGAGACAATTCAAGAGGACTAAGTATCCTTAATATATTCGACATCAACTATTGTTTGTACGACAGCGATCTGCAGTTGTCCTAGGGAACGATGAGAAGTTACCCAAAGTTATTATGTCAATCCTTATCGATCGAGTACGCTAGGGGGGCAGATTTACGATACCTTTGTCAATCCAGAAGACAAAGATTATGGTTTCGATAATACATAAAATTAATGTACTAATAAAGCAACCAAAATTCGGTTTAAATATTACATTGTGCCAGAGACAAAGTTCAAATAAAAAATTAAAAAATTAAACTGTACATTATTGGTATAATTTGACGGCCTCCGTCATCGAGTGGTAAAGATCCTCGATCCATTAAAATCTCAGTGTATGCAATTAAAATATATTAGATTAATTTGTGTTATTTCCCAATTATTTTCAGAATGTTCCAGAGTGTTAAATACTCGCATCTACCTGGTAAAAGGACACCATTCTGAATAGAAACGTGGCTTGAAATGGCTTTAGTCGTTTTGGTGACCAGATCTGATAGCCAGGTACTTTTCCACCTTCCTATTCTCCATACCTTCCCTGCGCGGTTCCTTTTCACATAAAAATAAAATTATGTTCATTAGAAAAGAAAGCCCCACCCATTAAATATAGTTACATCAAAATGGCGCAGCAACATGAAACTGCTGTTTGTTATTCAGAAAAGAAAATCAAATGACCGCATATAAGGGTATTCTAATGGTATTCTGCATGTGACGTGGCAGTACGAACAAGACTTCACATAAAGTGCAGCCACTCATGAAAATAGACGTTAATGGTATAAATATGGAATATTATATTATGAAAAGATGTTTTCGTTTTACTTTTATTTTGCTAAACCATAGCCGAACGCGATTCTCTCCTAGAAAGGAAATTATGACAATGGCGGCGGTAAAATTTTACTGAAATTGTGCTTTGTAAGACTGTGGAAAGGAGGAAGATTCCCAATTTTAAACAATGTAATTTAGTAGCACATACGAAATAGTACATCTTAAAATGCATCAAACTGCTTTATCAAGCCGTTCAACAAAGCAACATTGAACATTTTGCATATTTATTAAGGTATAAAAATATATAATGTTAATTCGAAACCTACATACCGAACAATATCCAAAATTTTAAAATATTTTTTTTTACTTTGGGAAAATGATTCTTAAATTCTGTCAAGGCTACTGAAACCAAACTAAAACTGGCTGGTTACTATGGTTTCCAACCAAACTTTGATCACGGCGCTACTCAATTTTACGATTTCTGTAATTATTTCGGCTTGTTCAACCATACACGAAGAATAATCAGCTGTCATCGCAGTCATCTGTCGCTGTCAAATTGAAAAAAAAAACAAAAAAAAACTAGAAAACTGACAACCAAACTGGCAACCGAGCAAACTGGCAACGGCCGACCACGGCAACTAGCAGGACGAGTTGTAAGTCGCATCTTTGGAAACAAAAAGTCGCAATTTCGATCACGCTCCAAGCAACTCAATAATATCTCGAAAGCTTGCAAGAAGCATCATACTTTCATAAAAATAATATTCCTCGTCGTTTACGTATTCAAACTGTGCTTTGGAATTGCCTAATCTTGAAAGTGGAGCTGGGATCCTCAACCAAAGGTAGGAACTTCGATTCCCGTGTTCCACTATTCCATTGCGGCATTAAAACACAATCATTTGCACCATCTCGTTTCTTTGATATATTTACAGTCCACGGAGTGTCATCGGACATTCAATATTTTGGTTGTTTTTGAGCAACGAGCAAACAACGAAGTTTTTGAGAAATTGTGTACTGTGCGGGCCATCACATTGACATACACAGGATAGCGAGTTTGGTTGCAAACTATTTATTTTTTCAGTTGCCTCCTCAGCGAAGGCACTAAGAGTTTCCTACTCATTTAGGTAGGTAATCGTATTGTCGGAAACTCATGTTTTTTCACTAAACTAGACCTTAAAACAAAAATCTGTTTTTTTTTATTGTTCAAAGAAAACTTCTGAAAGTTTTTCACTTAATGATGCACTATTTATTTTAATAAAAAGATTAATAACATTAGTTCCACACAGGAGGCCCTGAGGAAAACAATTTCCATCTATGTCATCTTTGGGGATGCCGTGTGGATGGTCTTTTTAGGGAAACGAAGGAGAAGAAGTTCTGGGAAGGAAAAGGGTAGGAGAGTGGATACGAATCTGGGGGTCAATGTAAAAGAGTTACGGGCGTGCGAATCTATCCCTCCCACTGGGGTGCAATGCGATGGGTCGGGAGAGGTCTGAGGTGGCTGAAGAGGTCAAAAGGCCTCTCTCAACTAGTCAAATCACCTTCCGTCATGACCTAGACAAGCCTCACCTCCATGAACCCGGGCACTCCTTCTAAGTCATTAAACACAGCGAACCACTTGGGGTGACCTATGGCAGGATTGTTGGTTATCCAATAAATGGTTCCGCCTTACAAATTGTTGTTTTTATGACCCGGCAAAGAAATGCTTTAATGCTATAATTTGAATAAATATATCTTTTGAACTTTTCACCTTGCAACGTCTTTGCCACCATTAAGGTAGATTCAGACTGGGTCGACGTAAGTACGCATCGCTACGCCAAACAATGCTTAGCAACCATACATTTTCTATGAAAATAGCCACAGACATCGCACGTCGCGATGCGTGTGGCCAATGTGATTCTAAAACATAAATTTTCATTGGAAATCTATGGTTGCTAAGTAGCCCAGATATTGTTAGGCGTAGCGATTCATACGTACGTCGACCCAGTATGAATCTACCATTATATACTTATGTAGTTTTTTTTTAATTTGCTTTAATAACTAGGTATTCAAATTAGGAAAAGGCGCCGTTTTTAATATAATTTCATAAACTCAGATATTTAAAACCGGGTAACTTACTCAAGCAAAAAATTAAAGATGACAATGATAAAGAGGTTTGTAAAAAAATTCATTTAATTTTTTAGTTCGATTACAACATACGGAGCTATTTTTAATTTTGACAATTCTCATTTTTATTGTACCTATCTAGTAATGAAACTGGTCACTAACCGAAAATAAATTGCGGTAGTTGTAAAATCCAAACGTGTTTCGCACATTCGGTTTTGGGTCAGAAAATTAATGATTGGTTTGAAAATGGTTTTAATGATCAACTCGTTATTTGCATTGCAGTTTTATAACTATGCCGTGGTCATTCATTATGAATACACTGGCTGTTAATTTTGAAAATAACTTTTGTTAATTTTAATTGGTGATGCAACTTTTACGAATCTGGATAAAAATCTCTTGCATTTGTGAAAATTATGAATTTAATGTCGTCAAATTGAAGAGCTACACTATAAAATCTAATCTTTTCAACCCGTTGATAACCCGTTTTCTATAAGACTATCGGAATTGTCTGTTGAGTATAGTACCTACTGTTCTGCAAGTTAACAAAATGTCTTACTTTGAAAATTTTACTATTTTACAAGTAGATGTTGTTTAAACGCAAGACAAGGTGTATTTTGTATACTCGATGAGAATCTTATTATTTCACAATTTAATCTCTTCCATCATATTCAAGGCGGATTAATGTAAAAACATAAAAAATTGCTTCAACAGACTATGTTATAATTATAACACGATATCAAAAGTTAACATTTTCAATTGCGAGCTGAATATTATATGAGAAAAAAGTCAAAAAAACAAAGTTTTTTGACATGTCATGTCATTTATTTTTATCTTAATGCAGGGTTTCCCAACCTTTTGTACTCTAGAGCACATTCTAAAATATCGGTAGGCTGGTGGGCACCACGGCGGGGTGGGGGAAACAGTGAAAATATGTATAATCATTAGGAACCACTCATACATACAATATCGCAAACATACGAACGTATTTAATAAACCAAGGCACTCAAAAAAATTTTAATTCTAACAAATAAATACCGTGGGCACGGGGTTGGGAACCTCTGTCTTAATGTGTAAAACCTCAAATTGTAATATTTTAATTAAGTGGAGACAATAATCGAAAATCTGAAAACAGAAAAAACAAAAACAGATATGGTTACATTTAGGGCGTAGATGTGACCGTATCTTTTTCTGATTTTTCTGTTTTCAGATTGTGGATTGAGTTTCGCTAATATTGTCTCTTTTAATTTAACAAAAGTCACTTTTCTTTTTATTAATATTTTTAAATCATTATATAATGAATTTAATTCGTTTTGCATGCGATCTTTTTTATTGAATCAATCTTATGGTTCACCTTTTTTTAAATATTTTATTCTGTTCTGTTTATTTAATATCACACGAAAGAAATCTATTATTGGTTGCTTTTTTAGTGTTAATGTACTAAAGATTATTCTATAATAATTGTTTTTGTAATCTTACGAATCCTGACGGTATAATAGTCTTAAACAAACGGAAGAATTTTAATCGTAATAAAGGAGATGTTGATAGAATAATTATTTTACATTCATTAACTAATTAATAGTTGGTAATCAAATTATTTGGTAATATTATAATAATTATTCAAATTTATTATGGTAGACTATTTGTAATCGTGCAATTAACAATTTTTGTACAATATTTTTTAAAATATAAATTTTAATAAATAAATAATACATTTTAGAGAAATTGCTTAAAAATTCAAATGAAGATTTAAATAAGCACGTTTGTGTTAAGGCCGCGCTACCCCGATCAAAAAGAAGAAGATGGAGAGATACGACAATACGAACGTGGGAGCGAGCGCACTAACATTAAAAACCATAAAATTCATGCAAAAATTGTGAAAATGTTTAATAAAAGACGACTCGTTTGAAAAAGAGCAAAAATCTCATGGGGGCTGTGTCAAGTAGCATTTAAAGAAACATTGTGAATTTCATACATGTAACTTGTAAAATAACGGAAACAAACGTGTAAATAATAATTTTCGGAGTATATTTTGCGATTTATTTCTATCGAGGGAATTTCAAATAATTACCGTTTCGGCGTGGGGAATGTATAGATACTTATCTTAAAGAATAACATATATTTTCTTAAGAACTTAATCGCTTGGCACATAAGCTTGTTTTCACGACAATTTAACGTAGGTAGACATAGGAATGACGTATGCCCCGTAACAATTAACATCAAACGTTTAAGGAAAACATGTAAGAAATCGGTAGAAATTGGCAGAGCGGCCCCTTAAGACATTAGTTTTTTAAACCATGAGTACAGGGTAGAAATAATATTAATTAAACTAGTACGTTCTCACCAGGGAATCATGGTGTCGTAGGAACCTATAAAGTTAAGATTCATAATGTGTCTGATGCTATTTTTACCCCACATGGTGAGACCCCTTCTTATTTACACAAGACCACATGATAATAATATTTCATAAACACTTAGAAAACACCCATAAACATCTGGAAGGCTGCTGCGTCATAGCCCATTCGCGGTCACAACGTCATAATCGTGAATTACTCCCCATTATGAGTAGCTTGCAACAGTGCAGAGGCAGCGAGGCAGCCAGGCAACCAGGCAGCCACGATACATTTAAGGGATGGAGCCCGCCCCTGGCTGCGCGGCATTAACAGGGGATGAGTATACCGACAACGACCATCCCTGTAGACAGGAGACAGGAGACCGGGCCTGATAGTCAAAGGCACGACCCGTTTATTAACGGTTTACAGCGGGGACCTGAACATATTCACCGAACTAGTTAGTTTGACGATGGGATGATTTTTTAAAGCGAATTAAGCATTGATGTTTTGCAAAAGAGATAATAATACTAAAAATATATATTTACTTTCTCGTGACAGAATCAGTATTATAAATAAATAACTATGATTTATTTATTTTTTATTTTTTTAAAGAAAGACAAACGTTCCCGGGTTACGAATAACCCGACAACATTTGAAAATCTCCTACTACCACCACACTAAGCGAAAGATGTTGCTTGTGTTGTGATTGAGGACTTAGCCAGCCGAGGAATCGAACACGGAACGCCTGGGTGGGACCCAAACGCGATGCCCACTGAACCACTGACCGGTCAATTCTGATCAGTATTGATCAGATTGTTTAGTTTCCAAGACTACTGCAAGGATGACGGCTTACATGAAAAATGATTTTTGCGGTGTCATTACCTATGGATCTATGCCTACGCCACTAAGATACTACTGTCCTATGTCCTAGGGAAAGCAAGATTTTGTCAGATACAAACTGACATTTGAATTCAAATAAAGTCAAATGAAGAAGTATTTTTACCTAGTACCTAGTCGTATTTGTTAGGTTCATGCTAACATCTTAAGAAGTCCTGCGTAGATGTAGGTAAAAATATTGCTAGGTTCTTGGTGATTAACATTTTGGAGTTTTCCGAAATCACATGTCTGAGACAAGGGATTTCTGTTTGTGAAAATTAAAAAGTTATAAATTAATGTCTTCTGTAAGTTTACGTATCTAATACAAAATATTTGTACTTAAAATTATACAAAATAAACAACAATTGTGGTTTAAGAGATAAAACCTATTACTTTTAAACTAGATACTTTTAAAGGTAATAAAAGTAGGTCAGTAACTAGTATAATGTGAACACGCTACAAAAAATATTTAATCGGTCTCTTTGATTTCCGTGAGCTTCTAACGATAAAAAACAAAGCATCTAAAAAAAACCAAGGCTAAAATGTCGCAGTTCCATCAACAAATATATTCAAATCACTCTACTGAACCTTCGAAAGTACTGCTCCATTTTACATTTCACATTTTTGCATATCTTTCTGAGTTGAATTTTCGGCAATTGTAGGAATGAAAACTGAATTTCGACACGATCAATTTATTATTTATGCAAATGTATATCTGAAAAACAACTAGCAATCGTTGACGTAGAAAATGTCAAAAAACCTATTAATGCTATTTTAATGCGAATACCGAATAAGAATTCCAAATGTCTGGATTCAGTGGGGCTATGGCGTCCCCAATTATTGGTGAATGTTGTGAGGCTGAAGCTATTTCAAGGTGTTTCGACTTTGAATAGTGGCCTACCAGGGCGATTCTCAAAGTATATATCTATCTACCACTCTGGTTTATCAACTAGAAGTCTTCATACTGGATTTTCTCCCTGCCAATAAAAAACAACAAAATAGGGCGTTCTAAAAATCTACCCCTTTTTCGCTAATTCCTCCATTATAATAGAAAAGGGTTGCAAATTGCAAATGTTTGTTGGTCTAAAACAGCGGTTGTGAACCTTTTTGATCATACGTACCCCTTGACTCGTACTACAAAATTGTTGTACCCGTTCCCTCTATCTATCTTGTATACACGTGTAATGAAAGACATGTTTAATTTGTAATTTTTTATTACTCTCATTATTACATGAATTTAACAATCAAGTAATACAAATTTAATTAATTCAATTTTATAAAGAGTGCAACAAGACTTCGGGCATTTTTAACATTTGATTGTTTTTTTTTTTTTATAGAGAATACCTCACAAGAGTTCCAACTGCTCCCGTCTGGAGCCAGTGAGACTATGACATCCCCAATTGGGGTATGTTGTGAGGCTGGAGGAAAGTGGAGAAGGGAAGGAGATGGGGAAGAGGAAGGTAGGAGAGTACCTGGCTATTCAGATCTATTCACTAAACACGGCTAAAGCCATTATTAAGCAACGTTTTCTGAATGGTGGTCTTACACCAGGGCGATACTGACAGTATCTTCCACTCTGAAACGTGCCGCAAATATAGTATATATTATTTTTATTAATTAATTGTGAAATAACACAAATTAATCAAATCAAATTTATTTGCGCACGCTGGGTTCGAACCCGCGACCTTCCGATCGGGAGGCAAGTGTCTTATAACTCGACCACGGACGGTCGTCAAATAATAATAATAATTTCCTACATGCGAAATTGTATAAATTTTTTTCCATGTCTTTTTATTTCGACGAAAAGAAATTCATGTTCTCCATACATAACTCCAAACTCACAAAGTGTATTGAGAGGATGAATTTTTTTAACCTTAAAAATTTTGTAAGAAAAAATTTCTCATGTATCAGTTGTTTAAATAAAAGACAGATTTCCTGTTACACCCTATGTAATCACTCATTCAATGTTAACATACAGTCAACATGGCCCATGAGCTTGCTTTGCAGAGCAAAGTTTTACAAAGTTTGGCTCAATTTCACATACCCAAAAAGAACCTCAAGTCTGGTTCAGCATTCAGGCGATAGCAATATTTATTGAAGAAAATGCCTTTTCACACAAATGGGTGTGCTTATAAACGGTATTAATATTTTTAGAGCTACAGCTGCTATTGTAGGATATTCCTTCAAAACTTCGAGCCAGAAACCTATAAAAGACACCAAGCCGAACCACTGAGCGTATACCGTCGAAATTTGAAAATGTTGAGTTGAGTTTTAAAACCTACATTCGCATACCACCAAATTTTGCTTCGCGTACCCCAAGGGGAACGCTTACCACAGGTTGAAAATCGCTGGTCAAGAAGATCAAAAGGTTGGGAAGCCATAGTGACCTGTGACTTATCACAAAATGGGCAGTATGCAGAACGTAACCTGTTGAAAAAATTGTATAGGGAGAAATGTCAGAAAGAAACGGTTTGTATTGTATGTACAAGTGGTACATTTTACCAGTGTACAATTCAATTCTTTGCTACGATTTTTTTTCTGCTCATAATAATGGATGTAGATCAACGTGGTAGATACTTTTATCTTTATATTATATATATATATATATATACTTTCAGCTTTATCCTTGTGAAAGATCACCATTTAGAAATGAAACGTTGTTAAAATGGTTTTAGCCGTGTTTGGTGTCCTCAGAACAAACATTTTTTTAAGTTAACTCCACATAGGAGGCCCTGAGAAAAATAATTTCATTCAGGGCCTATGTCATATTTTAGATGCTGTGTGGAGGGTCTTTTAGAGGAGAGAAAGGAGTGAACCTGGGTCTTGAAGAGTCTTGCAAGAGGAAGGAAATACAGAGACCAGCAAGCAAATCATCAAAGATATTATTGATATCCTTTAAAATTTAAGTGTTAACCTTAGAAATATGTATATCATAAAACACTTTGTAAATTGAAGATGCACTTAATCAGAATTGTTTGTATTAGGTATATTGTTGCATATTTTTTTTTTATTATGGTCCTGTATCTAAATGTCGTTATTTTATTGGTCAATGACATAAACATATTATTCACTGTCATATATAAATGTATAGACTGTTTATAACGCAAATAAATAAAATAAAATAAAAATTCCACAGCCGAGTTGTTGAACCCAAGAACGAGTCGTAGGAGCGACCCGTTCTCATCTGACGAATGTCAACCGTTGGGTACGTGTTTCCCGACCATGCACCGATGCCAAGGGGATCAATGAGGTTAGTTCTTCGGAGCATCTTCCATTGAAATACCGGTAGAATAAGGACAGCGTTCCCACCCCGTTTATTAAGACGGGAGAATCTATCAAACGGACCGCTCATTTCCACCTCTGTTTACTGCCTAAGTTGAAGTTTTTTTTCAAGTATTTTGGAGCTCCAAACCAGAGGTGGCTGCCAAATACAACCGTTGTACAGGATTAGCAGTTGTATCCTATGAAAGTATCTGCTAGCCCTGTACAGTACGCCCAGTTTCTGAACTTATTTCTGGCTACGATGGAGCCCCCGTACCTGAGCTGGTCACTTAGAGTTACACCAAGCACATCATTGGAGGGCCTGAAAACATAAACCAATACATTAAAAATCTATTAAGTTAACCTAATTTTCAATGAATCGCTACAAGCGTAAGGTTTGACTGATAATTAATTAAAATCACTTAAATTGACGCTCATGAAGATAAAGCCTCGCATCGACTTTTAATGGGGAGCTATCTCCCCCTAGCTGTGTTAGTGTTGACCTGATCTGTATTAATTTGTTCCCCCTTCCGGGCTGGTCCATTAGCCGTAATGGGGGTACTCTTCTTCCAAGGGATGGAATTCGAGGAAACTTTCTGATGTTCTGGACTCGGCCTTATTACAGAAACAAGGAAACAAATCAGATTGCGGGGATCAGCTAGCTGCTGTATTGGAGGTTTATCAGCTGCGTTGAACTAAGGTGCCGTGTATTTATATTTAAAGACTTACAGTCTTTCTTTTTGGATTATTTTATACAATTAATAAACAACCACATATGTAAAAAATGTTTGCAGTTGGAGTCGGACCTACGACCAGTGATGCGCATAGTAGCTGATGCCACGGAGGCAAGCCTAACGTTTGCCTATATTGTGAAAAATGGCCACAGAAGACGATACCACACGGAGAAAAATGTTATTCTAAAATACGGTCATTTTATTCGTAAAAACTGTTAAAAACGGAACTGAAGTTCTTAAGAACAAATTAACAGGGTTTCAATGTTTATTCTTACATTTTCCCGCAAATAAACATGCAAACACTGTTAATTTATTCGTAAGAACTTCAGTCCCGTTTTTACGAATAAAATTATCGTATTTTAGAATAACATTTTTCTCCTTGCGTCAAAAAACCGCTCAGGACGGACCCCCAAACCTGTTCTATGCATCTTCCCAAAGCTGAATTCTACAAAAAATTGCGACGACACGAAGCAGCTACTAAAAGATACATTTAAAGCATTGATGACACGGGGCTAGTTCACAAGCTATACTAGCCGGCACAATCCGCTAGTTAGCTAGTAAATATTATTTTTAATTACATTAAATATTATTACATTAGTGAATTCGCCGGCTAGTAGCTTGTAAACTAGCCCTGTTTCACCAATGCTTAAGATCATCAGAACTTGGAATCGGACGGACATGAGGAGATCGAAATAAAGGCGTTGTAATCCATACTGCAACACAAGAAGATCATGAAAAAAATTATAAAAACACCACGTCTAGCAAAATATTGACGATGTACACATTGCTAATGTTTGTAAACGTCTACGTGCTATTGTGGGTAGGATTTATAAAATAAAATATTTCTTGCCTATAAGTAATTTTATTTATCTCTGGCTAAATCCACATACGTTATGGAATTACTTCTTGGGGACATTCTTGAAAAACTAATATAAGCTATATCGAAACATTACAAAACTCATTGAAGAAGAAGATAACAATAATAATCTAATTTTTTAAAATATGAAAATGAACAAGACACAGAAAAATAATAAAAGATAACGGTCGCAACTGGGAACCTTATGTCCCGGTAAGACGTAAAGTTCTGGGTTCGTCTTCAATGATATATTACATTGATGGGAATAACCTTCAAAAGTTAAAAAGAGAGTTTTTCTTATAAAAATATAAATATTACAAAACTCCCTTATAAAATTATTAATCCATAAATATGCCAACCTACACAAAGTAACATTAAATTAATATACAAGCTTCTGGATGTTTTAACTGTCCAAGGATTATTGTTTTATAATATTGTAAGTCAACAGTCCGATTCATTGTATAGGGAAAGAGTTTGCCATAAACATAATACAAGATTCACTCACAATGAAGAATTGGTAGTTCCGAAATGTACTAATAAATACGGTGAAAGAACCCTAAACTATATTGTACCCAAAATATTTAATCAACTATTAATGACAATCAAAATAATAACATGTATACTTTATACTGCTAATGTTAAATAAAATCTAAGGAAATGGGTATTAGATAATGATGATTTATATTGATGCCCCACTGAAGCCCTTGTATTCCAAAATGGAATTCACATTCTAAGGAAATGGAAAAATAATTTTTTTATACCTGACATACCTAATAGTATCAAATACAGATAGATTCTATGAAACTATTGATGTACTTGTTGATTATACTAATTTGTTCATAGATTTATTTGTACTTGCTTATTATATAAAGCTTATACTGTTATTTATACTTTTTCTGTAATTTAACCAATTGATTTAATTATGTTTCATCATATACCGTTTAATTTGTATCATGTTAGTGTATGCATATAGTGTTGTCTCTATGTCCCTGCTGATAAACTACATAAGTAGATTAGCGGGTTTAAATTTGAATAAATAATTTTTTTTTAAATACCCTGAATAATGTTTTGCTAAAAGGAATATTTCACTTTACCCATAAACCAAAAACTGAAAATGTGATATATTTTTATGTTTAATAATATATTGATGTTTTAAAATCAATTGTTTTAATTGTCGATCGTGTAGAGGAGGAGAATGTAACGATAATTGTAAAATCCTGAAGAAAACCTCAGATGTAAAATATCTAGGGATCACTATAGAAAGCAACATGAAATTTAAGAAACACGTTGAAAACTGTGTCAAAAGAATTAGAAAACTTACTTACATTTTTATACGATTAAGAAATATCCTAAATCTTTCAAGTATTAAAATAGTTTACTTTGCTCTTGTACAGTCAGTTTTGCAGTACGGCATAATCGCCTGGGGAAGCATATATAAGAATAACCTGTATCCGATAGTAACAACACAAAAAATGATCATGAAAGTTATTATTAAAAAACCAAGAATTTTTTCCAACCAAGGAACTTTTTGAAAAATTTAAAGTCCTGTCGGTTACAAAACTATTTGAAAAAAATGCAATTTTAACAGTTTTTAAAGAATCTGAAGTGTCCTCAACACGAAGTAAAAGACCTAGAACATCTGGGAACATATATGTACCTAGATGCAACACGACAGCTGCACAACACCATTATGAATATGTAGGCCCAAAGCTATTTAACGATTTACCCGATACAATAAAAAGTGAAAAAAACTATTTTAAATTTAAAAAAAAACTCTCGTTGTATTTTTACAGATAAGCAACAGATTGACTTATTTTTTATCGATGATTTTCAGATATATTCCGTATTCTGTTTTCTGTTTGTTGATATTCCATTGCTACAATATATGTATTTTTCACATTATACAATGTTTTGTAATATCTTACAGTATTTTTTAAAGTATTTTACTTCCATTTTGTAACTATACATATTATCTATATGTATAACGTAAGTACATAGACTAGCTCCCCAGTTAGACTCGAGAATTATTTCTTTACTAATTGGGTAACTAAAATTGATGAATGAAATGTAAATAAATGATGTTATAATTGTAAATGATATTATATGTTATTATATGTTATTATATATTAGGCTTTTGATAGTGTCCCGCACTCGTGGCTTATCAAAGTATTAAATATATATAAAATTAATCCAATGATTATTAGCTTTTTAGAAAATATTATGTCATTTTGGAATACAGATTTATTTATCAATTTAAAGGGTAAGAAAATAGTAGTACCGGGCATTTCAATAAAAAGAGGAATTTTTCAAGGAGACTCGTTGAGTCCTCTTTGGTTTTGCTTAGCATTAAATCCTCTATCCAAAATGTTAATAAAAAGCAAGTTTGGAATAAAAATTAAGGGAAATACAGGAGAGAGTAGTACAATTTCGCATCTATTATATATGGATGATATAAAATTATTTTCAAATTCTGAATCAAATTTAGAAAAAATGATTAAGGTAGTTAAAATTTTTTCAGATGATATTAAAATGACTTTTGGTCTAGATAAATGTAGAACGATCCATATAGAGAAAGGCAAAATTATAGATGGAGATGAGGGTATATTTAGAAATTTTAAAATTAAAAGTATGAAAGGGGATGAGGTTTATAAATACTTAGGATACCCGCAATCGAATAGATTAGATCATACTAGTATTAAAAATGATATTAGGATTAAATTTCAAACTAGGATAAGAAAAATTTTAAAATGCAATCTATCTGCTAAAAATTTAGTAAAGGCAATAAATAGTTGGGCAATACCTCTATTAACGTACTCATTTGGTATAATTAAATGGTCTAACACAGATTTAGATAGCTTAGAACGATTAATTAGAACTACGTTAACAAAGTTTAATTGTCATCATCCAAATTCAGCTATAGAACGAATTAATTTACCTAGAAATTTAGGAGGTAGAGGTATAGTCAAAATTACTTCTTTAAAACAAAATCAGGTAGAAATGTTAAGAAATTTTTTTCATAGGAAAGCTAATAGCTCAGAGCTGCATAAAATAATTTGCAAGGCAGATAGAAATATTTCACCTTTAAATTTATACGACGGGAATGCCAACATTTTTATAAATACCAACCAGGAATTATTAGATTCCTGGTCAAATAAAATTATTCACGCAAAACACTTCAATTATCTCAACCAAACGTATGTTGACAAACTTTCGTCAAACAAATGGTTGAGTATTGGAGAGTTGAGCGCAGAAATAGAAGGTTTTATGCTTGCTATTCAAGATAGAGTAATTAATACCAAAAATTATAGGAAGCATATAATCAAAGATCCAAATCAAATTGATGATTTATGTAGAAAATGTATGGCTTTTCCGGAAACTATAGAACACATTATATCAGGATGTTCTATATTAGCACCGTCTGAGTATACATTTAGGCACAATCAGGTTTTAAAAATAATTCACCAAAGTTTGGTAATTAAACATAACTTGATTGACTGTCATAATATAGTACCATATTATGAATACGAACCAAATTCATTTTTAGAAAATAATTTCTTTAAAATTTACTATGATAAAACTATACTAACAGACAGACCAATTGGTCATAATAGACCTGATATAGTTTTACATGACAAAATTAAAAAAATAACTTATATTATTGATGTAGCTATTCCAAATTCCTGTAATATTCAAAAATCTGTTTCTGAAAAAATAAGAAAGTATACAGATTTAGGAAATGAAATTAAAAGAATTTGGCATTCTCAGACTATAAAAATATTACCTTTTGTTATTTCGGCTACTGGCATTATACCTAGCTCTCTTATTAAAAATTTAGGCATATTAGATTTGTCAAAGAATTTGTATATAAAAATGCAAAAATCAGTCATTTTAAATACATGTAGAATTACGAAAGATTTTTTAAATATTTATATTGAGGGATCAGTAGGATTTATCGGTCAAATTAGGAATTCCACAGAGCCGAACCCTCTGATATGAAAATATCTGGAGACGGTGAATTATATTCCCATTTAATAGTTTGGTAGATTAACGTGTTGTTCTTGTATTGTTTTGTATTAATTATACTTATATAATACACTTGCATAACGTGGATTTACTAGATGATCATTTATATGGAAAAGTGTATGAAAGGGTTTAGTTTTTCCTATGGGAAAAACTAAACCCGTTCCTGTAAATCTGGTGAATAAAATAAATAATAAAATAAAAAAAAAAATAAAAATAAAAAAATTCAACCATTCCATTGATTTTCGGTTCCAATCGTTTCCGTCGTCTAAACATTCCCCATGTGGTCATTACTAAACTGGATCGTTTCTATGGTCTATTAAAGGTCCATCGTACGGATCTGAAACCTATTCCGATAGAGCTTAAAGTACCTACATAGGATTATATCATTAACTTAGAGAAGAAGGAAAACCCCTGCAGACTGGAGGTTGATGTAGATTTAGTATAGAGTTCAGTAACTGGATGTGCTCATTGAAAATCAACGGAATGACAAGAGTTAAAAATTAAGCTTATTGTTTGGTCTTGAAATGAGAATATAGTAGGCTTCTACCGGTATGTCATTTATCAAGTTCCTATCTCTCCGTGACATCACCCTGCAGGAAAACTATTTGAAATTTCGACCACTTATTGTAACAACAAAAAAAAGAATAAATTCGAATGCTGTTGTTTTAAAAATAGTAGAATCATCAATATACACTTTGTGTATACTGATGATACTGAATTGGTGATTTTTGGCAGTGATTTGCAATTGTGCATTGAACTCTTACAAAAAGATTACATTGATCTTTTGAAATGGTCTCACGGTTCTGGTCTAATCATAAATGCAAAAAAAACTAAGTTGATAATTATTAGATCACCCAATGCCAAGGTAAATATTATTACACCTGAAATTAAAACGCACAGTTCAGATTGCTTACATGTTGGTATCCCTGCATTGTGTACATGTGAAAATATTGAAATGGTTAAAGAATATGTTTATTTTGGAGTGATTATAGATTATTTTTTAAATGGGATTTACAAATAAATAAAGTCTGTGAACGTCTGAGATCTATTATTAGTAGATTATATAAATTTAAATTCTATTTTCCAATATGCACACTTCGGATAATGTATTTATCATTAGCTGAATCTATTATAAGGTATGGAATTACAGCTTGGGGATTTTCCTGTAAAACAAATATAAATCATGTTTAATCAGTTCAAAATTCATCAGTAAAATTATTAGCTCATAAAAGTTTATACGAACAAAAGCATAATGTTCTATACCTTTATCAAAATCTTAAAATTCTAAAAATCTACTCTCAGTGAGAGCAATTCTATGGTATAAAATCGAACACTCTTACAATACTCGTTTTACGTTAAATGAAGGACTAATCGTACCTAAGCATTTAAACAAATATGGGCAAAGAACGCTGGACTACATGATCCCAAATTGCTTAAATATGTTACCAGCAGCAATTAAAAAATGTACAAACGCCAAAACAAATATCATGTTAAAAAATTGGCTCACTGAAAAAAATTGTTTGTATTAGATTCTAAGACAAACAATTTGTAACTTCATACACTTTTTTATATATTTTTTATATCATTTTACACCTTTTTAGGCTATATCCCTTATGATATGAATGTATACAATAGTTTTTTATATGAATGTAAACAATTATTTTTTAATAGTTAATTTTATTTTTTTTATAATCCATTAAGTTAAAAGAACCCATTGCCAAACTACTTAAAAGTAGTTTATTCGGACTTTTTCTCTGTTTTTTGTATTATGTTTTATTTTATATACATATGTATTATTATTTGTTTTTAAATGTTTCTTTAAATAAAAAAATAAATAAAAATAAAAAGTCCATTAACTCCATACTAAAAAAATCCATTAACTTAAAAAATATGGGTTCATTTTTAACAAATGAACTGCTACATTGCACATAAAACATTGCATAGGTCACCTTGTTTTTCCTATAAATAGATTACATTTTGAAATAATGCTATTTTCCAACGTTGTGGTTTTGTGTGTCCATAACCACACATTAACCAAACTTTAATTTTAATTTAAATCTAATCATTGAAATGCTTTTAGCTAATAATTAGTCTGAAACACAAACTAATTATCAATTTAATGTAATTTTCAATAAAGTCACAAAATGTTAATTATTAGTTAAAATAAGCTAGAATTTATAATTTATATGGCTGCACATCATCAAAATTGAGTGACCGAATGGCGCCAATTTGCACTGATAGACCCAGGGAGACATGAAATTTTTAGAATATTGCCACCATATACAGTCTGATTGAAGTTAGACAACATGTTTAATATCCTAATAATATAAGTAAAAACAAAACATGCTAAGATAGCTTTTAGATTTACTTTGTACAGTGATAAGTAATAAGAAATATAAAAATTGTATCACACATCCTTAATAGTGTAATAGGAATAGCATTATATTATATTGTACATTTTATCTTAATAACCGGATTGCAATCGGACACCGCCGTCAGGTGACCTTGTTCTACCGGTATTACAATGGAAGATGATGTCATTGATCCCTTCGGCACCGATGCATAGTCTGGAAACACGCAAACGCGCGCTAAACATTTGTACATGGTTGACATTTGTCACACGGGCATTGGTCGCTTCTACGACTCGTTCTTGAGTTCAACAGCTCGGTTGTGGAACGATTTTCCGGCCTCTGTGTTTACCCCCGCCTAAAACATGGGTCAATTCAAGAACCATGTTCACTCTTTCCTTTCCTCAAAAAGACCCTCCGCATAGCATCTTCAAAGATGTCATAAGCAATGAGAGAAATTATTTTCCTCGAGGCCTCATGTGTGTAGTTAATACATAAATAAAAATTAATAAAATAAAATAATATACGAATACTTATGTGAAATGTCCCCGGCTTGGGAAATGAAAATGGGTGAACATTATAAAATAAAATCATGTCAATACCAATCATTGTACATAAATAAATAAATAATATTCCCTTCAAAAGTTCTGTTTAAAATTTAACCATCAAACGTCTATTTGATATATTATTAATGCCAAGCATTTAGTGCGAATTAATTTACAAATTCTTCGAATCCTTTAACCTCTACTTATATCGATAAGACGACGTTTCTACATGAAACAACAAAATGTTGATAGGGATTGTAAGTTCCACGCCCGGTAATGAATGTTAAGCTTTCAGAATTTACCAATCTTTTTTTTTTTCATGGCATTTCACCCCGAGGGAGTGTTCTAGCCAGTGTCAAGTGAATGAGAATGTATGTAATGATTGTAAGTAATTTTGGGAAAATATATACAAATACAGTAATATTAATAATAGACAGGGGTATCTACAAATAATAATAATACAAAGAATAAACTATACACTCACAATCCAAGGTGATTGTGATTACTTACATATTTACAAGTTGAAGAAATAGGTAATTAATAAAGTAGTTAATGTAATTTATTATACATAAAAGATAAACAAAACATTCTACATAATACACGAAACCAAACATTCTAATGTAAGAGGAAAACATGAGTTTGCACAATTACGACTACAAATTGATGCCGTTAACACTAAGGAAACTTGATATGATTTTATATACACGTTTGTCCACAGAAGACATCAGGCATGCAATGTTGTATGGGGGGAATATACCCGTACTGATTAGGTCAGGAATTTACCAATCTGATATGAAAACCTGTTATTATTGGGTGATTAAGAACTGATAATATTTCGATGTCAGTTAAGAACGGAAATTGGTAAGAAAACTTCAATAATGGTAAGAGGTTTTGGTATGACAAAGTTAAAGCCAGGCGGCCACAAAGGGTACTAAAGTAGCTATATTTTTTAATAGTCGAATTTCAAAACTTTTTATTTGGGTTTCATATATTTATTTATTTTTTATTCGATGATATAAAGCAACGCATACGGAAATCTTGATAAAAAGTTACTATTTAAGTACTTAACCACTGGGGCGACAGAGCAATTTAAATCTTTTTTCTCGGATTGCTATGGGAAATTTTTCCGTTAAAAAAATTAAAAAAAATTATACCAATAACTCTTTCCGCGTGGCGGCTGACTTTAATAATTTCTTCAAATCGTTCGCACTACGCTGCGGCTGACTTTGATCATTTTCAAGTTTCGATTTCATTTTCCAAGCACACACGAAAAATGTTACTCTAAAATACGATCATTTTATTCGTAAAAACAGTTAAAAACGGGACTGAAGTTCTTACGTTTGGACATGTAGAGCGACTGAATTAAGAAAGAAGTGTCAAGAGAATATATGACGCAAATGTGAATGGTAGAAGAAGTCGAGGACGCCCGAGGAAGATATGGCTCGATCAAGTGAATCAGATACTTGAGTCGGGCCATGTCAAAAGTCAGAATAATAGAAGAGCATGTGTGATAAGATGTATGAATGTGAAAGAGGCAAGGAGTGTACGCCAAGACCGAGTCGTTTAGCGCTCCGTCCTCTCTGCCTACTACTGCGGAGAAACGGCCTGATGTTTAGTTAGTTAGTAACAAATCATCGAAGTATTATTATTATTATCAGAAAAAATAAGACTCGAATATAAGTATCTATATATCTACTATGATAGTAAATATTTGGGTAATTACTTTAGTAAAAATATATTATTCGTTCTTATTTTTAAATAAGATAAACAATATTTCATATAACTGACTGTAAAGACAAAGAAAAGTCGTTTTATATCTCTATGTAAAAAGCAACGTTTCGTAGGAAGAGGAATAGTGTCAGCAGGAAAATATAAACTCCAAAAGAGATATATCGAAGTAAATAAGTACCTTCACACAGGACTGGTAGTATTTTGTTGTTATCGTTTAAAAGTAAGGTAAACAGTTTTAATATAAATTAGCAGCTAGCCATTTAACTCTGACGTTGGCAGTATTAATTGACATAACAAACACCGCGGGCAAAATACATTTATTTCCCAAAGAATGAAATTAATAATGAACGTTGGACAACGGCTGTCGACATTGTATAATATGTAGTGCAAGGGAGAAAGAACTAAACGCGATAAGTTGCCTTAATAAAACTATAGAAATATTTTAATCATTCAAATTTAAAAACAATTTAAATCACCGTGTTTATTCAAAATCTAAACCATCAAAACCTTTGGAACACTGTCAACTCTAATCAAGTCAACCTGTTATTTTTAAATTAATGTTATGAAGTAGTTAAATAAGTAATAATAGGTAATAACATAATAAAATGGGAGGATAATTACAATAGTAGTTCTGCGAACAGAATACCTAAATAAGCGTCCTAGCGTCCAAAAATGTAAGTTTCTAATTATCTTTCTAATAAATCAAAACCAAAGTTTCCTCTGAAATCGCAAGTTTTAAGTACTTAAATGCCTACTTATTTAATTGTAAACCACTTACTTTACTAAACATTTATTTTTACTTCAAAGTAAATATACAATTTGACCAAAGAAACGCCACCATTTCAATGACAATTTTTTTTTACTTTCTTGGGACAGGTCGGTTGCATACCGACTATTCCGATTTGACGGCTTGTGGGAGTATCTACGCTCGTGCGAACACTGGTTGAATAAAGGGGCAGTATCCAACATAGCCACCATTTTGAAACGGAAACAGAACATACAAACAAACTTATACACAGTGGAAATTCAAAACGGTCAAGTTAAAACCGGACTTCGCTACGCACAATCAACAATAATATTTCTAAATGAGAGTAACGACTGAAACGCTTTAAGTGATAGAGCGATTACAGGTTGGTTGCAAGAAACAGAGATCCATATATATTGATTAACAAGCTTCTGCCCGCGACTTCGTCTGCGTAGGATTAGTACTTCGGGAAAATCTATTTTCTTTTCCTAGGTCCCATTTACGTTTATACCAAAATTATTAACCTATTTATTTAAAATATGTATAATTCTTGATTCGATTCAAAGTATTAGGCGAGTACTTCAAATAAATTCACTAATTTAAATATTTTCCACAATCACTGCTTTGCAAAATGTCATTTTCAAATTTTGACGTTTTCAATTAAATTCAATTCAATATATTGAAAATAAATTGCTAGCTTTATAAATTATAGCCTATATGTTATGCTGATGTATGAGCTATATTATTGTAAAGTTTCATTAAAATCCATTCATTAAATTTCGATTTAAAGAGTAACAAACATACATACATCCATACAAACTTTCGCGTTTATAATATTAAGTAAGAAGTAAGATATAGGCTACATCGTCGTGACATTTGTGTACCTGCAAAAAAGCATTATATTAAAACCAAATCAATTTGTTGTTTCTCTCTCTTACAGTTTCATTATCCGAGACGTTGTCGCTATGTCGCTTACAGCCATTACTATTGCTGGCCACCGGCGGTACCTGCCCCGCTGCAGCTTATGCCGGAGAAAACTTTAAATTAAATTTACTCTAAAGGTAATCCTTTAACGTCTCCCACCGCCAATATACTCGGGGCCAACCACTAGCTGGTAGCCAGTAGCCAGCGAGCCAGGTAAGACCATTGTCTTAGGTTTAGATTATTGCCAACTTTGTTTATGATGGTTGTCTCCCTGATGTGAAAAGATAATGTTAACCCCTCAGATTAATTTTTTCGCTTTTGGGAATAGCTCATATATGTCTCAAATTTCTTTGAGACATATATGAAATCGTTGTGTCTCCCTGATAGACATGATCTAAACGGCGTTACAAAGAGAAAACACTACGCTTTATGTTCAAATCTAAAAGTTAACCACAGAAGATTTAAATGTAGACCTCTATAAAATTCGAAGTTTCCGAACGTAAGGAACAACAATTTCCGAACATACATTAAT
The DNA here is from genome assembly GCA_951813805.1 of Limnephilus auricula. Lineage (NCBI taxonomy): Eukaryota > Metazoa > Arthropoda > Insecta > Trichoptera > Limnephilidae > Limnephilus > Limnephilus auricula. Next base: position 25,307,313 of record OX638393.1, read on the forward strand.
TACGTGAGCAGTTTTTGAAAAAATGTAGACCTCTCCCCCCCTTGGGGAGATTAAGTGAGATTTAGTAGGACCCCCCTCCCCTCACGTGAAATTTTTTTCTTACTCTCAAAATAAATGTTTTTTTTTTCATAATAGCCATTTTATCAACGGGCAAAATGGGACACTTCAAAAGAAGTGAAACAATTTATTATCTCTATAATAATATTTACTCTTTTAAAGTTGACGTGAGATTTTTAAGGACCCCCCCCCCCCCTACCCCTCGGTATAATGAGATTTGGTGAGATTTTACTGGACCCCCCCCCCTATTTTTTGCTCACGTAATTAATGTATGCCCCCTAATTTAAAAAAAAATTATGAAACTTTCTGAATTTTTTATTCATTATTTTTACAAGAATCGACAAAAAATTGAGATGACAATAATGTTCATAATTCATTCTTCTAATAAAACTTCAGTGTTTTTATTTGTTTATCGTTATTAGTAATAACTTCAAAATATTAATACAGATTCAGAAAAAGTACAAAGTGACGGATCAGAGAGAAAAATTAAATGATCAGAGAGAAAAATAAATCAATTAAAAAGGTTCTGGGTTCGAGTCCCAGATGTGACCATATCTTTTTTAGATTTTTCTGTTTCAGATTTTCGATTGAGTTTCACTAATATTGTCTTCATTTAATTAAAACTTGATATTTATTGATTCCGAGTAAATTCACAGAAGAGCATTTATTTCAAATAGAAACATATTCGCAATTGATCATAAAACCACTTTATCACTTGTTTATCTGGGTATTTTTCCATTTTTCCTATTTTATTAAATCCGATTAGAAATTTACACTGATGTTAATATATTACATAAACTAAGTACTCTCCACTCAAACACGATTTTATCAAAGAACCCGAATGGTACGCTTAAATTCGTCATTTTAAAAGTACCCCCCACTGAAGCCCGTTAGGTGTTGCAAGTGGACAGATAGGGCACGATCGGAGGTGACCAGCGGCCTTATTCATACCTTTGTCAAAGGATTAAAACTTTAGAAATTCATCTCCTTTTTCCTGCGTTAAAAAGCTCAGTAAGCGATGTGCTGTCAGCCTCCCCTGGCTGCTTTGTTCATTTGGAAAATCTAGCCACAGTGGATGTATTTATGAGCACGTTCTATAATCCTGTTTCGTTTTACCTTTACAAAGTGAATCAGAAAAATGTATTACATTGTAGTATCTACTTACATCTTATAAATATATTTTTGGTGACATTTGATTTATGTGAAATAAATGAATTTGGGAGCCGGTATGGGTACCGCCCCCCAGGGGAATTATTTATTTGACCGACACCTTTGCCAAAGGTGCCCCATAGTGGTTCGTTACGTTTGGTAACTTAGCAGGGGTACCCGGGTTCATGGGGTGAGGTTTGTCCGGATCTTGGCGACGAATGCACCTGGATAGATCTGGATCGGGATAGATTGGTTGAGGGAGACTTTTAAATCTCTCCAGCAAGACTCTCACGGATCATCGCCTTGCACGGCACTAGGGGGATCGATTTTTACGTCCGTCACTCCTGGACACACTGACCCCTAGATTCCTACCCACCCCTGATACCTTATGGTCGTTAATCGTGTATTTATCTTTTTTTACTTTGTACTTCTTTCCATGGCAAGGAGGTAAAATCCATGTACCTAATATGAACATAAAAATTATTATATTAAGTATTTCTATGAAATACACTGTTCATGTTATTTTTTTAAATATAAAATTGGATTGATTAGGTACCTTACTTACTTGGGGTTGGGGTAGGAAAAAATACATCTTTCGATTGCCTTCATTAAAATTCTAACAAACATTTTATACAAAATATATTTAAGGCTTCGTTATAAGTATTCATAAAGAAGAAGAAGATTAGTTAGGTTAGAAAGGGAGGTATTTAAAAACGAATGCTTGAGGTATATTAAAAAAGAACACGAATTAATTTTAAAAAATGAACGAGTTAAGCAAGATTTAAAGAAAGGCTGTGAATTTTTACTTACCAGTATATTAAAAAATAACGGAACCAGATTATTTATAATTTTCTTAGCATACTTTTTCTATGGAGAGAACATTCATATAATTACTTTTACGGTAGAAATTCTAATTGCAGGGTATTAAAACTCATTTTTTTTATTTGTTAAATATAAGTTTTTTAATGAAAACAAATCACTTTGTTAACACCACTTATTTAATCAAAATTATCAACAATTATCAAATTGCCGACGGGACTCGAGGTTTTTTCAATATGGATGAGTGTTTCAGGCTAATAATTATTGCTTATAATAATTGTTACCCTTTGTGCTATGCATAAAAAAATATTGTCTTAAAACATTAGTTTATCCACTAAAAATAATCAATATTTGACGAGTTGAATTATTTCACCAAAAAAAAAGTAGACATCATATGTCTCGACGCCATCTAGTGAGAGAGTTAGCACGTAAATGAAATTAAATTCTCATATAAATAAAGTTGGTTGTTTGCAGGTGAAAAAATGTAATAAGCGATAGTTGTTGAATGAAACACTATAGTCAAACAGATACCAATTGCACTGCCGAAATTTCACACGGGGATTAACGTATAGTAAAAACTCCGAAAAACCCAAACTCGAAAGACATTCCACTGTAATATTTATATTTTGTATTTTTTATTATTTATTCGACCCTCGAAAATTCAGATTTTGGTGGGTCGAATTTGGTGGTAGATAGAGGTGGCTTGGGCATGTACTAAGAATGTCTGATGACCGAATTCCGAGGAAAATACTGAGTGCGATTCCACAGGGTAGACGTCCAGTGGGCCACCCTAGACACAGATGGGTGAGGCAACTCCAGAAACTGTGTGAGGAGAGGATGGGTCTGCCATGGACGGAGGCCGAACAATTAACACAAGATAGGGACGTATGGAGGAGCCTTGTCGACGCAGTGGGTTCCCGACCCGAATAGAACAAGGGGAAGAAGAAGATGATAATGATGATGATGATGATGATATGATGATATGATATGATATATGATATGATGATACAGAGTGATTGGTTTCATTCGCCGCAAAGTGAATTTGCGATTATTTAATAAATTATTTATTGAATTCCATTCACTCGCTTCAGCATCAACTCCGGAATTCTAATAAAGTAATATGAAGAAAAGACAAAAATAATCTCATCATAATAAAAGTGGGAATTCCTGGTTTCTCTGAGCCCTCCAGCAGCTTTCATATTTTATTGTGTACGCACCGTTGGACGTAATACAAAATATGCCATGATTCCTACCAGGAGCACAGAGGGGAGGAGTGGTAGGTAAGTGGACGTACCACGTGAAACGCCTGCAAACAATATTTCATTTTATATCTACCATTCCGTGAGATAAATTCTCCTGGTCGGCGTAACAACAGCGTGTGCTAGACCGGCGCCCGCAATATGCTGCCCTGGTAGATAGCTAACGGTCCCTGAACCGATTCCAAACTGCACCGTAAGACTGAAAGTTTCACGTGACATTTGAGTTGCTTGGAAAATTATTTATCTAATATATCTCACCTTTCATCGCTTCTCCTTTATTGACCAAGTTATAATATTATACTGTAAAACTTTCAATGCACAGGAATGGATAATATGATATACATCCATTTATTGAGGAATGTTGTAAATTTTAAAGCAGATGCGTAATGAAGCGTTTTATTGTTCTAAAATAAATCTTTTTTTTTAATTATTGCAAGGCAGCTGATTTATCATTCATTAACGGTATAATTTTTTTTCTTTTAGCAATATTCACATTTGATAAGGTTGTTAGGTAGACAATTTTTTTTTTATGTTATTTAAAGGTGATTCAATACATCTTCTGTTTTACAAATTCGTTCAACAGCATCATTCCTTGTGTTATGCTATGCTGTGCTAGAACATCCGTACTGCCATGCGTATCTTGAATAAGTCGAGGTGTCGACTACGGCTAAGATTTTCAGGATATCACAGCTATCCAAGAGGAATATTTGAAATTCCGTAAAAGAATTCTAACATCCCAAATCTACTGGAGTCGTCGCATTCTATTTCCTTCAAAGTCCATTCCTTCCTATTCTCAAAAAGACTCACCACACAGCATCCCCATATACGACATTAGCCCTGAAATAAATTATTTTCCGCAAGGCCTCCCGTTTGGAGTTGATAATAACTCAGGTGCGGGGCATACGTCATTCCTATGTCTACCTACGTTAAATTGTCGTAAAAACAAGCTTATGTGCCCAAGCGGTTAAAACAAAACGGTGAGAAAAAGGTTAAGGAGGGTAAAAGCTACTGAATATTCAGATTTCAGATCTGGTTGCTAAACACATCGAAAGTTGTTGTTTCAAACAATATTTCGGTTCATAATTGTGGTCACTCCAGGACGTTACTGAAAGTAAAATTCTAACTTAGTATTCTTAAATTCTACGTAAAGATTGACAATTTTTATTTGTGTATTTTTGTTAGCCTGAGATTTTAAACCGCTAACTCTAATACTCAGCCAAGGATATTACCGCTCTACAAATACCTATCATTAGTAGCTACTCGCTGGTATCTCATCGATATTATTTTTTATTTTTTTTAAATGAAAGAAGCAACTTCCTTTTTAATTCGAATAGCGCGCATATTATGTATAGTATCTACCTACTCTTTGTTTGCAACTAAATGCTTGGGAATAATGTGTATCATATAAACCTTTGCAGGATTATAATTCATACAAGTGGATACAGCGAACATCAGCGAGAATCTCCCTTCGAACATTCGAAAGGCTATAATATGAAAAATATGTAGAATCATTCTCCATAAACTTCCAAGAACCTGTACTGAAATAAAATATATAACATGGAAGAAGTGTGTATTCGAGAATGGACAGTGTCGGCGGAGACCATTATTACTTCCATTCATTGTAGTGGGACGACAACATTCCTGGAAAATGTAACCACCCACCTCAGACGCTGGTTATGAAAATATACGGTTATTTAAAACATCGTACATACGAGACACAGTACGAAATACTGCACAACGTGTACAGTATACATACATGGAACCGGTGCTTACATATTATGTAAGTGAGGAAATGCTTTACTCGCACATGTCGAAATATTGATTTCGTAATGCAAAAATCTGGTTTGTTCTGGGCATAGAATAAAAACACAAAAAATTCGACATGGGTTTGTTTCGTGGTCCAAAATTCTGTCCGATCGGGCTTAAATTTCAAATTCAGAAATTACACCTCTTAGTACAAATTCAAAACCAAATGCAACAGCGAATACGATGTCAGGCAGTATACAGGCTGTCCGGGGGTAAAGTGCATTAACTTCGAGGGGTGATTCTACACGATGGTAGAAGTAAAAAAGATAATAGCTTTTTTCGAAATTCAAACTTTTTTTTCCTATACAAAAAGACGTACCTATTAAAAATCCTTAGTGTAAGGTATAAACTTACACGATAAATTTGCTGAGAGTCAGCCGGGCGCGTTGTGGCGACTTTGGTTTTTATTGGCGCGTATCGTAACAGCGGGAAATATCTAATACTGCAGGCCGCACACGCCGTACTAATTTTGAATATTGCATTTAAATAATTGACAAACCTGTCAAATTTTGAATATTTTACTCAAATAGATCAATTTTGAAAAGGCATCTAAACAGATACGTTTTTAGATTTTCACGGCCAAAAGCATTTTCGTTGTTTGTTTTTGGGGTGTTATGCCGTGTTGTGCTACCTCCTTCTTTAGCCGACGTTTCGGACAGCGTTGCAGTGTCCATCATCAGGGCAGATCCGGCAGATCCGAAACGTCGGCTAAAGAAGGAGGTAGCACAACACGGCATAACACCCCAAAAACAAACAACGAAAAAAGGCATCTAAACGTTTTT